>VDFB02146259.1:0-51641 GCA_007258455.2 Sequoia sempervirens | reverse complement strand
GACCATCTACAAAAACCTCTATTGGTTTTTTCTATCTCAGAGGAGTTTTCCTGTGGTGATGACTTTTCAGTGGAGGGAAAAGTTGCCAGATGCAAGTAGTGTAAAGTTGCAAAGTGGTGCAACTTTCATTCCACAACTTGTACGAGCAAATGGACTGTTCCAACACGTCCGTATGGGTACATATACACCAAGGATGATCCTCTTGTAATTGTAAGTGCTAAAAGGTTGGATCAAGCTTGTGCAAGTTATAACAATGTCATCTTTAATTGTAATTGTGTTGTGCAGGTTATAACAACGTCATCTTTAATTGTAATTGTCATCTTAAATAGTATTACAATATAATAATAATAATAAAACCATGTTCTAAAAAACTACCATCAAGGTGATAGGTTAAGTATGATAAAGAATCTAGTTTTATTCCTTATGTTGAGATCAACTCTTTTCAATATGTTTATGCCACATGCTATTATCATTCACACCTACAAACCTTATTATTGTGCAATCACAAGAATTAAAGAGGTTTGAATAACATTATATCTTGCAGTTTAGACTTCTTTCCCTCTAACTTTAGGAAGCCTTGGTAAATTTAATACCTTGACTAGATGACTAAGATACATATTATAACCTATTTTTAATGATTTGTGTTTTCTAATACATTTAGATAGCATCAAGGGATATTCTATTATCAAATTATATGAAGTGGAGAGAATATCTTATAGTTGATATATTTTTTGGAATCTATAATATAATATGTGTTATTTAGCATTATACACATTAAATTTTCTTAAAGGGTTTGATGAAGAAATTAGTCCCATGTTTTATTGTTCTTTTAAAAGGACTACATATTTACATTCTTAATTTGGAGAAGACATTAGATATAATTTTGTTTTGCAACATACTCTCATATTAAGGGATTAAGATACAATATAAGGAGAACAAATGGATAAAACCTACAAGTTGTTTTATAACCTAAATGGAATTGTAAAAAATATTAGGCTAGGATCTAAAAGGATATTTTGAACGGAAAAGTCTTTAACTTTACATTACATAAAACACTATTTGTAGAGTATTGTGTACTCAACTATATTTATGGTATGGTTCTCTTTCTATACCTGGTATATGAGAAGAATTTATACAAGTATCTATTTAGGCCTCCAATAGAGGGTCAATACATGTCTAACATGTATGGTGCACTCTTCATGTGGACAAGAGCATAGTAGATGTCAAAGTTATATATGAACTTAATGAATGTAATTTATTATATATAAATAGGAGATATTACAAAACCTGGTTCAAACGAGCATACCGGTAGGAAAGAACCAGGAAGAAAACCTCCGGTTGTAGCTCGATTAATTACAATAAGTTACTATAGAATTGTCTCAATACACAGTTATGCCCTTCTTACATTGTTTCACATTTCAAAATTGAAATTTTACAAAATTTTCCTATTGGAGGCATTCAGGGCACAGTCTTCCACAAGAGTAGTATGTTCACGTTTTGACTGACAAGCACCTGTACAAACCATCAAGCTAGCAGCTAAAATACATACAATAGAAAAGATGCTTAGAATAACTAATCTATATTAATGTAATCTTTTGCATACCTCTCTGAAAGGATTGAAGTTGGCTATTGTAGCAGCAGGTCCATGATCAATCATGTCAAAAAATATCACAAAATTTGTCATATGAGAAATCTATATCGGTCAATAATAGAAACGATGGTTAGACTAACAAATCTATATTAATCTAAACAACCTGAACGATGATGAATTGTATAAAAAATGCTTAGAATAACAATCTATATTACTGTAATCTTTGCATACTCTCCAAAAGGATCGTTTGCTACGCAGCAAAATTCATGATCAATCGCATAAAAATATCACAAATTTGTCAAATGAGAAATCTATATTGTCACAATAGAAAAGATGGTTAGACTAACAAATCTATATTAATCTAAACAACCTGAATGATGATGAATTGGTAATGCAAACTATAAAAAATGCTTAGAATCACCAATCTATATTACTATAATCTTTCGCATACCTCTCTGAAAGGATTGAAGCTAGCTATTGTAGTAGCAAGTCCATGATCAATCGTGCCAAAAATATCGCAAAATTTGTCAAATGAGAAATCTATATTGTCACAATAGAAAAGATGGTTAGACTAATAAATCTATATTAAATTATAATGAAATTAACCATAATGAACCTAAGCATTTTACCTTCCATTCTTGAAAATGCTATTCAAGTGTGCCTAAAGGGTCATCTCTTTGCTTAAGAGTATCCAATATTGCTTCATGATTAGCATTATTAAGTGTCCATAGTTGTTTTGTCTTTGGTCTGGCATGATGCTTGAACAACATAACATTTGTTGCCATAACAAGGTGCGAATACATGAGAATGGTTTTGTGTTTCTCATAGTCTTCAAATGCAGGTATGCCATTCTTTCTAACCATATATGTTTACAACCAAGTTCTTGCAACGACAACTGAACCTGTAGGAAACATGAACCCACCATAATCTTCCATCGGTTGTGTTAGCATATGCTTTACCTACACACATCGAGCCAACCAATAGTCTGATCTCTCTTCATTCCCCTGTGGTGTAACAACTGCAAAAACATGTCTTGGCTATAGTAGATCTAAAAGTCGGTCATAATCAACTAAACTTTCCATTATGTCATTTCTCATGGATATTGTTTGAGAAAATGGAGTTAGATATTGTGGAACCCATGTATCCACCCACTCACTTGACTCACATTGATCCCACTTGCACTGAATACAACTCTGACAAAAACAAGCCAAATCTCGTGTCCAAATGGTCCATGTGCTTGCATATGAGCTTTGAAATGAATGCATCTTTGAAGAAACTTTGATTGTATGAAAATCCAATTTGCCTCCCACTGTACCCTCCTCAACCAACCAAAAGCATCTGCGCACTGTTGAATCAAGTGTCCCTCCCTGTGACAATGTTGAACTACACCAATCAACAATAGAACATGCATCACTAAATTTTTCTCCTAAAATCTTCTATTGCTCCTTAACTATAGCTCTTTTTACACATGCACCTTACCTGATTGTGCTCCCTTCCCATGCCCAACTTCAAAAAACTCCAAATAAGGTAATATCCCTACATGCATTCTACTCAACCAATAAAAACATTTGAGCATTCTTTGAATCCCGACCAAGGCAGCTTAGGCTCCGACCAAATGAGATGTCTATCTATTGCTATCATGCTCCCAAGTAAGAAAAATTCTCAAACAATGTTGGACATACTGCATGGAGTGAGATCTACTCATCACCATATAAAATGATACTCTCTGTTATCTTCGATCCTCCTCCTATATCAAGTGCATGTCTAAATGTTATGTGGACAAAATATAAAATTTGAATGGAATTGTATCGTAGATTGCACCCCCATTTTATGGTTGCAATGTGTGAAGTGGTAAAATCAACCACTCTAGTGCCAATCAGAAAAGAGTCCTTTACAATTTAAATTTTGATCCAACCACTGAGACCTATGACTATGCCCCTTGCATACTTGTAGAAGAGATTGTCCTTAAAATCAAATAAATCAGCAACATCAAGATTCTTTTGAAACCAACTCACATTCGAACCTTCACTTCCACTCGCAGTATATTTGACTATCTCTCATATCTCTTTTTCTCAAAAGCTTTTCCAAATCTCATGTCTCTAACCCTCATGAAAAATTGAACAAACTTTGGCAAGCCACCACATTGTGAGCACTTTGCATTTAAACAATCATTTCTATAGAAAAAGCAACCATCATCTCTAGAACATAAAAATAGATCTAGCAAGTCCCTTGATGATTTCAGAAGATGCATTGCACTACACTCCTACAACATTTCATTAGTATGCAAAGTAGAATGGATATAGCATAATAGCTCATGGTATATTGAAAACTCCACATGGTATTTGCAACAAGTATTACGAATCTTAAGAGGCACACAATAAAATGGCTTCAAACCCTCAAAAGTCCTTTGCGAGATTTCAATATTTGGATGTGTTTCAATAAATTTTTTGAACAACATTGTTTGGCTCGATTCCAAGAAATGTTTAGGATGTGGTGTACAGTCTTGATTTCCAATTCTTAACTTTAAAACATCCTTTGCATTGGGTGATACTCTAGAGTTATCATGCCAAAATTGTTGAATTACTTGTTTTACATTATTATTTAGCTTCTTATCAACATGTGGAAGCCTCCCAGGAAAATCCCATGTATCATTTTGAAGAGGATCATCTATTCTTTCTCTTCTTGCAAGTTCTCTATCCAAAGTTTTACGATTTATGTTGAAATCAATACAAGTTTGTCTCATAAAGTGATCCTTTTTCAATTTATGGCTTTCTACTAGGGCGTAATGACTCTCCGAAAGCAGCTCTCTTTATCTTTTTCTTGTTAGTTTTCCAATAGACTTGAGAGAATATTTTGACACAATATTATTTTTTCGGTCTTCGTGCACACTAATCTCAATTTGGCAAGCAAAGGTCTCACCTTTTCATCTTTATCAATTGTACAAAAATTTGGCATTGCTCGGTCAATGTCTTATCGCTAAAATATTGTATGAAAAGTTTTCTAGCCCACAACCGAATGGTTCGTGTTGACCTCTTGCCTTCAAAATTGTTTATAATGTTCTCATAATTTTTAATTAACCATTTAGGGGTTTTTGAAGGTCTTGAGTTTGGAATATGTCTTTCTTCCACACAAGGTTCTTCATTTCTCATGTGATTTGGTGAAACATAATTTACACTTAGTTCAATATTATGTTCAACATCTTCATTTCCAACATTTTCACCTTCAATTTGATTAATTTCATTCCCAATTTCAGCACCATATTCAACATCTTCGAATCCAACATTTTTACCTTGAACATTTTCATTATCAATTTCAATATTTTCATTCCCAATTTGAATATCATGTTCAACATCTTCAATTCCAAAATTTTCAGCTTGAATATTTTGAGTATCAATTTTAACATTTTCATTCCCAATTTCAACATCATGTTCAACATTTTCACCTTCTACATATTCAATTTCCTCTTCACTAGAAAGACCAAAGGACTTAGATTCACCAATATTTAACATACCTTGTCTTCTCTTCCTATGACCTTCTTTATCTTTTTGTCTATATGCTGCAATTTGTTCTTTTGTAAGGTTCCCTTATGTTTATGCTTCAACATTTTGCTTTCTCCCCATTATACCTCATAAAGATGCTAAAATCAAAGTTTGACAAATTTGGAGTGGAAGATGCTCAAAGAAGTTGATCTTTGTGTCCCTTCCGAGAACTCGTGTTTGCATCTTTGCAGCCTTTAAAGAATGTAGAGATTAGTTGGAATGCCAAAAGGGGCCATGCTCAGGGTTTTTCCTATGACCTAAAATCTGATATCCCCGAAAAAAATCTGATGTCGATATGGCATGGGGCATCTGAAAATAGAGCAATTTTAATGCTCCCCAGTAGCACAATTTTGCTCACACATGTCTTCAACCTATTTGACCCACACTTCTGGTGCTTTTTGTAAAGGCATAATACTCTATTTTGCATTTAAGATAATAATTTTATTAAGTGACTTATAATAGCATCACTTAATCAAAATATTTTACATTTCAGGAAACAAATGCTAAACAACAAGAGGCCCCACCATTCTTTGAAACACATCAACATTTTGCATTATAAGTAACATCAAATAAAGTGATTTGTAAACACATCACTTTAACAATGTTTTACAATTCAAAATGAATGCAAAAATAATAATAATAAATCCCCCAACCATTCCTCAAGGCTTCCAAGAACATTACCCAACTCAAATTACCCTAAGGCATTACTCACCATTACCTTGCATTTTGAAATATCATTTATCATTAAGTGAGTTATACTTAACATCACTTAACTAAAATCTCATACCACTTAAATTAATGCAATTAGGAGACAAGGTTCGACCTAATACACCATATAAGTCTTGAAGACTTTTATGCAAGGTAATAAGAGACATCAAAATTCACTAAGGCACACATAATGAAGAATTTCCATCACAAGGAAAAAAGCACAAGTCATAAGACTTGAAGTCTTAGCCCATGGAGCATATTAAATTGTGTTTGCAATTTTAAAAAAACAAGGTAAAAATACCTTTTGGTGGTCAAAATTCAATAGGGATTCAAACCCTAACACAAAACAATGGAAAAATGCAAAAAGTCTTTCATTTTTTCATCAAACCTTCATGAAGCTCCTCTTTTGTTTGCCATGGGGTTTTAATGATGAGTTCTGTAGAATGGTTTATGGCCGATTTATGAATGATTCTTGGAGATTCCTCACTAGAAAAATGAGGTAAATGCTTTTCCTTAACAAAAATCTGGCCTTGTACCCTCCATTTTGAAAGCTACTTAAGATGTCAAGGTTGTGGCCATACACCTTTTTGTGATGCAAATCTTGTGCCTTTTATATGTGAAAGTTCTATTTGCTCTCAACTATCGTTGAGGTGTTTTCTGAAGCTTGACAGTGGTTTTCTATGGTGAAAACGCTTGCATTTTTAATGAGAACAAAAATTTTGAGCTTAGGTAAGCTTTCTTCTGACATATACCTTGATTCTTCTCCATTTTTTTTGAAAATTAAAGCTCATTTTGAGCTCCAACCAATGGAAAAATGGTGAAAATATTAGCTTTTTCTTTTTTAATTTGAACTTTGAAACAATCCCCAGATGGGATTTTTCACCTTGTGAAGAAAATCATTTCTTTAGGCTACTGCCATGAAGAATTGAGCTGTGTTTGATGCATTTTTGTTCATTCTAAAAAAAAATCCATTTTGCATTGGGTATTTCTATTTTCCATAGTTATGAAAGAGAAAATAGGCTTTTCATTTTGGGTATGCATGTTTTGGAACAAGCTTGAACATTTTTCCATTTTTCTCATTTGGGTCTTTCTAGAACCTATGCCTTTCATGATATTTATGTAGGAAAGAAAACCATAAATGGAATTTGCATTCCTTTAAGAAAAATGACATTTTTTGTACAAAAATGGGAGAAAAACCTTTTACCATTCTCTATATTTGTGTCTCAATGCAAAAACCCCAAGTGGGTTTTTGTTTTTGTAAAAAATAATGTTTTTTAGGCCACAACCATGAATAGATAATTGGGGTTTTTTTCATTTCAATTTCCTACATTCTTTTGAGACTCTAACACCATATTACCACTCTGTCTATTTTCTTTCAAAGAGTACATGCTTAGCTTTTCAAAACATGGCATAATATTGTATCTTTTTCTAGATCTTAAAAATGTTGAAAGTATCACCATACAAGAACTAGGTTGACATTGCACAATAAAATCCTATCTTTGCATGCAATCACCACTAAAATTCTTTGTGAAGAAACTCTTGTTTCTTACTGTCACATACATGTTTACTGATTGTGCTACATTTTCCTATTAGTCATCATGACACTGCCCTTGATGATGACTGCCACTTCTTTTGTAAAAATATTGTCCTTGATATTGGCCTAACACTTGAATATCTTTAACTGTCAAGTCTTCTCAGCATCTTTCCTAGAGTATTCCTTCATGTAAGATCTATCATGCTTTATGGTCATTGTTTTAGTTGACCTTGAAAAGGGTTCACTGTTCTCACACTACAAATACTGTCCCATGCTTTATCAATGAGTATTGTCATCATCTAAGATTGTCATTTTTCATTGTTTTTTAGGAATAACATCATAACTTACGCATTTGAGTTTTAAATCTCTTCAAACTATTTCATTATCTTGCGGCAATTACCCTTTGCAACTCACTATGATAATATTTTGTCATAGATGTTATCTTGGAAACATGCATATACATACTTTTGATTGAGAATTTAGACTCAACAATTTCTTTTTATCTTGCTCACACTATCATATTGCAGATTTGAGACCATATTTGCATTGGTCACTTTGAAGACATACGTATTAGATCATTGTAGCATACCTTTTCATTTGAAATTCTCTTTCGTACAACTGTATTTAAATGTAGATGGCTGCTCACTATTGATTCCTTTTCATGCATGGTATCCTAAAGCATATGGTAGCTATTTTGACTATCTCCTTCATTTCTCATGTCTTGTAGCTATTATGATGCTTGGGGCTTCTCTATTGGAATGCACTATACTGTCCTTTCAATGAGAACTTCTCATGTTCCCCAATATTCATGGTAACTCTTTATGCTATGGCTGATCATGTTACCATGATGGCAATAACTCTGTCATAGATGGTTGACTATTGATTCTTGTTGTGAGTGATAT
Organism: Sequoia sempervirens; assembly: GCA_007258455.2. Classification (NCBI taxonomy): domain Eukaryota; kingdom Viridiplantae; phylum Streptophyta; class Pinopsida; order Cupressales; family Cupressaceae; genus Sequoia; species Sequoia sempervirens. The sequence continues at coordinate 43,367 of VDFB02146259.1, read as the reverse complement.
CAACTGACTGCCAATTTGTATGTAGAAGTTGAGCAATCCAACTTCATAGTCCCCAAGAATCACCTGCATGCAATCACCTATCATGTGCAACAAATATCTAGAACAATGAAGAAGATGTTCTATAAACCTCAACGAAAATATGTGCAAGCAAAACCAGAATATGATTATTGAATAATGTTATGATTTACAAATGAAACCAATCTTTATGAAGGAGATCATGTAACCCTAAAGAAAAACTAAAAATGAAAGCCCTAGTGTGCACACTTAATAATTAATAAATATAATTAATTATTAATGGGCCTAAGTTTAGCTTAAGTAAACCTAAAGTAATAAGTGACTTAATTAATTAACCAATATGATTAAATTAATTAAGTGAGATGCCTTATTATTCTAACACCCCCCTTAAGATGAACTTAGGGAGTAGCTAAAACACTAGAAAAAGGTGCATGAAAGCAAAGATGGGTCCCAACAACAAGGCCTAATCAGGTACCCATGTACAAATGTAATGCAAACTAAATCAAACCAGGTAAAGGAGAAAACCACATGGGGAAAAAACTCCTCCCCAAAATAGAATGAAAAAAAACCTAAGTGATGAAAGATGGAGGACTCCATAAGACCCCCAAGGACACCATCAATCACAAAGATACATGAAAGAACCCCCCAGATGGAACTTTATATTAGTTCATTTATTACAATACCCAATGATTGCAAAAGGAGAGAATGCAAAAACATGCATAAATATAAAATTGAAATGGATGTTAGATTTGTGTGGAGGATAGAACCAAATTTTTGATGTCACGAGAATCAAGAAAAATGGATCACCAAGTCAAAAGATATGCCTTATGAAGTGTAATCTGAGCATCTAAATTCAACAGTTAAAAAATCTCACCAAATAGAAAAAAATCTAAAAAAAACTACACCATCAAAAAAATTGGCTCACTAGCTTTCTGGCGATATCTTGTTTCAAAAAAATCACCTCCGGGATCAAAAGTTATGATGAAATGAAAAAAATAGCTATATGAGGGAAAATCAGGGTACTTGTAGGCTAAATAGGAGAAATTTTTTGGCTCCTTTTGCTTTGGCCCTTGGTACGCCATATGACCAAGGGTTAAGAAAAACCCAAAAATAAATCCTACCACCAGGCAAGTGGTGGGCGGGTAGAATAAAGGTGGCACCACTGCTAGCAATAGAGCCCCCAATGCATGAGCCCATAGACTCAATGTAATCAGGCACAGGGGTTACAAGTAGTTGTCGACAGTGGGAGATTTGAGGGCACTAGGAGAAGGCATCGGTGGTCAAGCCAACGGTAGAAACCAACAATGGAGGAGTTAACAGTGGGAGTAGTAGGGAAGAAACTAGCGGGGAAGGGAGTTGACGCAGCAAGGGACAAATTTCACAAATGGAGACCAACCAGAGAGGAAACCATAGGGGCCATATGGGGTCTTCAATGGGATGGCTGTCAGGGCTGACAAACAACAAAGTGGTACGAAGGTACCACAAACTCAATTCCCATAGAAAAACTTAAACCCCTACTATAAAAATAGAACACCACCAAAAAAAGATTTGATTGCCCAAAATAAAGTTATAATAGCCCGATGAATAAAATTGCAGACCATATAAAATTTTATATATTTTTTTCTGCAACTATATCGTACCCTATACCTGGTGGGCCGTACGGCCTATTGAGTAAATTTTTTTGCCTCATGAACAACTGACACTGAAATAGGGTGTGTTATGTGTCAATTTTCATCTCTCAAACACTCTGGATTTGATGGCGAGGTCCAATCTGCCTCAAAATGCACCAGAAGTGTTGCAACTCCTAGATCTAGCAAATCTTCAAACCCTCGTAACTTTGGCATAAAATGTTGGATTTAGGTAGAACAAAAGTTGATCTTGACTTTTTTGATAGCCTTGGACTAAAAAATGAGCTCAGATTTCCTCCAATGTGCACCAAAAATGACCATGCAAGAGAACCCAATAGAGAGACAAACTCAATAAGATCTTGCAACCATAGCCAAAAATAGGATCAAGGCATGAAACCCTCAAGGGACCCCAAACTACTCTGCACTGAATCTCTCCAAAATCTGAGAAGAGGTTGCATATCAAGGCTTTGATACCATGTAGAAGTTGAGCAATCCAACTTAACAATCCCCAATAATCACTTGCATGCAATCACCTCTCACATGCAATAGATATCCAAAATGATGAAGAAGATGTTCTGTAAACCTTAGAGAAAATATGTGCAAGAAAAACCATAATATGATTATTGAATAATGTTATGATTTACAAATGAGACCAATCCTTATGGAGGAGATCATGTAACCCTGAAGAAAACCTAAAAAGGAAAACCCTAGTGTGCACACTTAATAATTAATAAATATAATTAATTATTAATGTGCCTAAGTTTAGCTTAAGTATTAGCCAATATGATTAAATTAATTAAGTGAGATGCCTTATTACTGTAACATTGTATTCCTCATTGACTCCTATTCTTGACTATCCAATGTGAACAGTACATAACTCTGCCCTTTGTGATATACCTTCACAGAGCCTTGCACTCTACCCTTTGTGATGATCATCTTCCCTCTTTCACTGCACATGGCTAATGGATAAATGAATGTCAACTTGAGATTGTACACTACTATGAAAATTCTCTACCACTAACATTTTAAATTTACTGTTTATGCTCTTCTAAAATATCTCTTGTGTACTGCTTCCTGTAGGAGTGCCATCTCTTTTGATTTTCCATGTCACTTCACATGGCTATATTGTCTTCTTATTGTATGCTTTGATTGTCCACTTGTGAGATTACTGCCCACTGTCCTCTTCATTGTATGACATTTTCATAGTTTATCATTCACTACTAAAGTGAAAACATGATTCACTTGTCCCTTCAATGAATGTAATGACTACCCTTTGTAGCTTCATGGCTTATTGACTATGCTTGAACAGTGCTTAATAGTTCTTCATTGAAACCAAAAAGGCATCCCTTACTATCTTGTAGCATAATTGAACTTGATGCATTTGTGCTTTAGTGTTCATATTATCACAAAAACCATTTGTTTAAGAAGAGACAAACTATTTATCTTTGAATGATTTCCATCCTTGTCTTGTTTCCTTCAAAGCTTGTTCTTTGAAAATGACGACAATGAAATCCAACACATATCATTATTAAAATGGAATTTTGATCTACTTAAGAAGATTGAAAGGCATATTCAGTAGAGTATTGTCCCTTTTTGGCATGATGGTAGCCTATTGTTTGATTCATTGTGAAGAGATGAAGAGTAACTTTCTTGATAGTTCACATTGTTTGTTGCCTCTTTTGAATCTGATAATGAAAGTTGATCAACTAGTGTGACTCCATATTCATTTAATCTATCAAGAATATGTTTATCATTGATTTGATCAAGTTTCTCAATTTCCTATCCCTCCTAAAACACAAGAGGACAAAATGTTGGGCTTAACCCTTGTGGGAGCCACATTTTACTCCACATGTTGTAATCATCTGAAACAAAATAGTAACAAATATTTTTCTTATATCTGCACAAGGAACAAAAAAGTTAGATAAACAAAACATATGATAGGTGTTTTTGATTACTCTTTTTGTTTTCCTGGACACCTATGGTATGTTGTCTATTTTAATGTTTATGGAAATCAAATTATATGTTTATATATGTTTTTCACATATTCTGATTAGTGACCTTTCATTTATCTACCAACACTCTTTCTTACAGATGTAAGGAGCAACAAGGAGAGCGTCAAATGGAAGCAGGACAAGTGGGGAAGACTAAAGGTGATGTAGGACAAGGAAAACGAGATTCATCATGTTAGCTCTCAAAAATGCAAGTGAAATGCCTCAAGAGGTTGCCAATCTCTTGATACATTTTAGGGTAACATAAAAGGTCAAATGGTTGACCTTCTACTCTTTAGGTGTTGCTAGACCTAGGTGGGTGTACCTATATGAGTGAGGCAAAATTGAATTATGCTTATCTCTTTTGAAATGTTTTTCCCACAACGGAAAATGGGAGTGGAAAAATGAAATTTGATTTGGTATAAATCATATAGCAATATTCAAAACTAAATCCTAATATGTTCAGTTAACAGATGTAAATAATATGAATGAAACTTAATGGTAATAAATCCAGGGACTAGTGCCTTATTAGGTATGCAGAGTCAAATGAAATCTAAATGAGAAACTTCTTTCTAGATGTAACGCCCTGCTGTGCAAACCCCAAAGGACAACAACACAATAATTACAGCACAATTTTCTTTTTTTAAGAAAACATAACATACATGTAATCCGCATTAAGTCATAACATGAATTTCATTTAAGTAGATTGAATAACACATACATCCCTTGGGGTACACGAGGAGTCATTACAAGACTTAGACCCAATCAACGACAATAAAGAATAAAAGCCAAAGAAATAATCCATAACAATATAAACATTAACAAATATAACATATACATGAAAAATCATTGATAAGAAATCATTTTTGTACATAAATATAACATTTAAACATGATTAACTTAACACATTAAATAAAATTCATGTTAAATATCGAGAGGTGCGGATTGATGCTATTGCGGCGACTCCTGGTGAGTTCGAAGACCCACCCCTCGTGCTAGGACCTAACAAGAAAGAGACCTCAACCAAGAACATCCAAACATGGAACCACAAGACTCAACAACACACTAAAACTCAAGGGTCCATAGAGCATCCCTGACAGGAAGGATATCGGTGCATTGCACACTACACCGAGGGTCCTATCCTTTCCCATCAGTTTCCTGCACCATCGAACCAACACCAGTTAATAGCAGAAACTCAGGTTCACAACAATCACAAAAGAAAAGTGAAACTCAAGATGCATGGGTCTAAGCACAAGGTTACATAGTGAGCACACATAGTGCCCAGTGTATGAACCTAGGCTCTGATACCATGCGTCTTGAGTTGCACTTTTATTTTGTGATTTTTATGAACCTTAGTTTTTGTTGTTAACCGGTGTCAGGTCGATGGTGTAGGAAACTGATGGGAAAGGATAGGACCCTCGGTGTAGTGCGCAATGCACCAATATCCTTCCTGTCGGGGATGCTCTATGGACCCTTGAGTTTTAGTGTGTTGTTGAGTCTTGTGGTTCCATGTTTGGATGTTATTGGTTGAGGTCTCTTTCTTGTTAGCTCCTAGCACGGGGGGTGGGTCTTCGCACTCACGTGGTTAGGTGGAACGTGCTAAGCACCCCATTGGGTCCCCAGTTGAGGATCGAGAGGTGCGGATTGATGCTGTCGCGGCGACTCCTGAATTGTATTTGTCTTGGAGCCAGTTATGATACTTTGTATTCATCTTTTAGCTGTATCATGTTATCTTATTGTATGAGTTTCATTCATATTTGGAACACTTTTGTATCATTGTACTTCTTAAACATTGTACTGTAATGTAATGCAATGTTAAACTTGGTGTGGATTTTGGCCATGGCAGTTGTTATTTAATGTGTTAAGTTAATCATGTTTAAATGTTATATTTATGTACAAAAATGATTTCTTATCAATGATTTTTCATGTATATGTTACATTTGTTAATGTTTATATTGTTATGGATTATTTCTTTGGCTTTTATTCTTTATTGTCATTGATTAGATCTAAGTCTTGTAATGACTCCTCACGTACCCCAAGGGATGTATGTGCTAGTCAATCTACTTAAATGAAATTCATGTTATGACTTAATGTGTACAATGACATAATCAGCCACATCCAAAAGTCAACATAATAACTTAAAGTCATGAATCTCATCACATAAATCAAAGCAATGACCAGAAAGTAAGTAACCAAAGGATAATCATGAAACACTTCCAATTCAAACTAAATTAATAAATATAATACAATTCCAAATTGCAATTAACCAATACAATTACATCATATCACAGTACCATAAGGGTACAAAGTCATAAGTCAAATATCAATGAGATCATACAAGGCCACAAAGTACACCAATGATAAAACCATAAATCATCTCAAACAACTATGTTTCATCAATTCAAGACAAAGAACCACTTCCAGAGGATTTCCAAAGAAGCAACATAAGAAGGAGTGTTAGATGAGAGTGTCATCGCATGGCTTAACATGGATTCTCTAGACTACCTATTGCAAGGTGCCACCTCCATCTACTGATGGATTATCCAGACAACCAAGCACTAGGAGCCGCCTCCATCTATGGTTATCCAGGCTACCTATCTCAAGGAACCGCCCCATAGGGTTGCTCATGCTGAACCGTTACCTTTCGCGAAGACAAGGCAACGATCATGCCAACCACGGCCTTCTCAATCCCCTTTAGTCTGTGGTAGCACTAAAATGTGGATGAGGCATCAATTATCTTTTTTAATGTGATTCTACCCACCCCCTAGTTAATTACTTAGGTTTTCACTTATTAATCACACTCTAACAAGGGCTATCCTGGCACCCCTTTGTGCACCGACCACCCACTTAGAGCCACTCTCTTTCTAGACACTCAAAACAAAAAAAACCAAAATCCAAGGGTTGTACAACATAACAAAAACATTAGATCACAATAGAGAAACATGTGAGGCATTACCCATCTCGCCATAAATACATAATCAAAATCTCAACGATTCATGTACAACCCTTTCAAAATCCAAATACCAAGGCACTTGCCACATCAAAGGCACATAGAGAGAGAACATTGACCAACCATAAAAAACAAGCCTCTGGAAGACTCTCAAAAAATTTTCACTAGGGTTTCCCCATGAAAATCTGACAACAATAAATGCAAGACCTTGAAGAACTAAATGCGATTCAAAAATAATGAGAGAATACATCAAAATAAGATCAACAACTCCATTAAACAACATCAACAACTTCAATACGAACTAAATCAGAAATCCAAGGGAAACCTCTATTTTCTCCTCTCCTAATACCCATAACTTCAAAGAACTTTTCAATTTGACTCATTAACAACTCAAGCAGAACCGTCAATCATGACAAAGATAACATTAACCAATTTGCCACTTAGGTAAAGAGAAAAAGAAAACATATAGCAATGTAAATTAAATGAGAGAAAGTCCCTAACTCAAAATCAACTCACAAAAAGTCACATTGAAAGGATCTATCAAAATAATCCATAAAACCACTAATTCAAATACAATATATCCATTCATTCAATAAGAAGTAACTTGAAACCATCTAAAAAGAACATTATTTTAATGATCAATCATTTCCACCATTTAAGGATATCACAATATTGCGAAGTGAAGATATAATCTGATGTTATTATGCCATAAGACACTAATTCTCAAGCATGCTATTCCCAACACAAATTAAAACAATTATATTCCAATTTACACTTTAAACTGTTACTCTTAAATAACAACAATCTCCATTCCTAATTCTATCACTCTCCTTTTGTCAAGATTACTTAATTCCTTTATATAAAACAAGTTAATAACTTTACGACAATATAATTCAAGAATTTCCTTAATATTATTCAATTAATCATCTAATCCATTTAATCCTTCTCTTTCTTCTAATAAAAAAAGTGATAACATTAAACTAGCATTTAAGGCTTCCTTTATATCCTATTTCTTCAATTATTGAGACATCATTTGAGTCAATTTAAAGAAAACAAAGAGACATATTTTAGTATCTATCTCACTACACATTTATCACAATAGTGACTCCATTCCCCTATAGCTATATACATATAACATTCAACCTCTAATTCTACAAACACACAACTTCAACATATTTCACCTAAAGCCACGAGACACCATGATTCCAAGAACTATCAAAATGATATTTAAACCAAAATAATTTACATTAAGATTTTTCGAAGTAACCTTAACCTCCTTATTTAATCAATTTTAAACACAAAGCGAGAACTCAATAACCTAACTCACTATAAACAACAATTATCATGTAAGAATGACATGCATCCGATAAATGGCTTAAAGGATTACAACAATAATGGAAATTATCTAAATGAAGAAAGAGTCCTCCAACTACCTAACGCAATAGAATCAACTCCAAACTGAATCTACTTGTCTAAAATAAAATAAAATAAAATAAACTATTTGAACTCTAAATAATATAAATTAGTAAGACTATCCTTCATTTAAATTTTAAAACAAATAAGTGAATACATTTCTTTCTCAATTACTTCTACTCTTGAAATATGTCTTTATAAAGGATAATAAAATGAAGATTTATTTTAGATAAAGGAGTATCATCATAAACTTATCTATTCAAGAAAATTTCCTTACAACCGAGGTACCTCACATATCAGACATTACTTCCACTTAAACAAACCCTTTCAAATATCTAGATGCAATTAATTCAACTTTAATGACAATCTCAATTATATTTCCAATTGCTAAATATTGCAACAATGAAAATCACATACAAATACATGTGTATACCTATTTATATCTTTCATTTTCCTACTCCTAAGTTATTATCGTGATATACTTATATATACATATATACATATAATAAGATCAGGAAACAAATTTTCATTACTCCAATTAATAAGTTAACAACAACGTATATACACAAACATATATATATTAATTGTAGAGGAAACGTTGTTTTTAAATATACAGGGAGAACACATATACATATATTTATATGTCCATGAAACAATAATCATATATATTCCAACTAAATGAATCTATTCCTATTGCCATAATCAATGCCTGAAAATATTCTTTAATAGGGACAGAAACTCCATAGAATAGGCATAGGGAGAAATTAAAGAAACAATATTTAGTATGATTTCCTACATTTCAAAACACATGCTGAGAGAACATCAATTTATCTGAGGAATCAAATTCATCTGGAGAGAAAAAGGTTAGAATTTAAACACATTTGCACAGATACCAGGGAGGTTATATATAAATGTTTAAAAACCTATATTATGTTCAAGTGTGAGGATGAGATAGATTAAAAAAAGAAATCAGAGAAATTACTTAAATCTTGCAATTCTAAAAGCTGCGGCTGAGACAGGTTGCCAATGGTTTCAGGGAGACTACTTAATTCTAAACAATGCCTCAATTCGAAATGCTGAAACTGTGACAGGTTGCCAAGTATATTAGAAAGTGAATATTGGAATTTGGAAATATCACCATTTACTTGCATTATTATCAAATCCTAAATGTTATCTGCAAGACTAAAGGGAAAAAGAAAGATGAGGTGCAAATACGTGACTTAAGGGAAGGAGAATTAATGTACAACTTTTCTTCTTTTTTTTTTTTAAATGCATCTCTATTTGCTGGCGAAACAAGGTTCAAATACATACACAAACATTATAGTTTATTAGTAGCTTGAGTTCATCCTCCACTACTGCAAAAGATCTCCAACAAGCAATATGTGAAGATCATCATCAATCATGTGGCTCGGGGAATTCACCTAATTGTGAGAGAAATCACGCTCGCCCTAAAAGATTTTAAGAGCTCAAAAGTTTCACCTTTGCATACCAGGCAGGGGGGACTTTCCTTACTTAATTGTTAATGTTATTCAATTAATTGAGATGAAGTTAAAATTGTGGAGCAAACCTAAAACTAAGGACTACAATTATGATCGCAAGGATAGCATATACCATTGCATGCGCCAAATTAACATGAAATCGCTATTACTATGACGGTATTCAGGATGGATATCATGTACATGTATCACAGCAATATGAATTTATGGAATATTGTAATGAGGGTATTGCGAATTGTAATCACTAAAAAAAAAAACCATCTTGTTGAAATCTTACCCATATTGTTAGTTCAATTTGAATGAGATTTGGAGGTCCTATATTGGCATTGTTTACCTATACATAGCATTCAATAGGTCTCTGGTTCGCTACCGAATATATGTAGATTTGTAAAAGCATAACTTTTGAAGACCTGAGAGAATGCAGGACGGACTTGTAGCCCAGAGTGTACTTGCCACTCTTCATCACCAGGTCAAGCCTGCTGTTGATGATCTCATGAGTCTTCTAAAACCGGTACCCAAACCCCTAAATCCCCATTCAAAACCCACAACAATCTGATATCTCTTCTGGATGGCTAAAAAAACTCCCAATTTTATTAGTAAAGCTGATACTTCCCCCTCAATGTCGTTCTAGTCCCATCTCCCTTATTTTCTTTCTTGGTTAGTTACAATCAAGAACGAATTCTTCACCTTTTTGGTATCCTTCCCTCCTCCTGAATAATTCTTGTTTAATAATTTGTTTCACGGTGTCTTTTCCACTCCCCACGAGAAACCGTTCAACTTCCAATAGTTATGATTGAATGCCAGCCACTACCCTTATTTATTATTTTTATAATTGACTCTTTAATATATGAACCAAATATTTAATAATTTAATCTTTCTTTTAGTTACAATAGAAGATATTTATTTTAATAAATATTTTCACCTTAACTTATTTAAACATAAGTACAATTTTAATATTTAATCCTCTTTAATATTTTCTCACTTATAAATTTATTAATCGAATTTAATCATTAAATGATAATTACCTTTCCTCATCTAATCCGATTACTTTAAATAACTAACTCCCAAAGATAATTAAATTAACGTTTATTGTTGAATCTAATTCTTTATTTAATTCCAAATAAAATAAGTAACCTTATAATTAAATTAATTTTATTTATCAAATCTGAACATATTATTAATGTTATTTCATAACCTTAAAATTAAATTAAATAATAAAATCACTACATTGACATGACATTACCAACAACAACTTACTTGACATCAACGACAACCGCAAATGGAGGGCACTACATCCTCCCCCCCTTAGACATCAACTTACTCCCAGAAGTCGATCTCAAGCATAAACACAATAGCACAATAATATCAATGGTCATAAGCACATCAACACCATAAATGAAAACATCAATTAAACGTCATCAAGTAAGCAACGAAAATTAGACAACCAAAATAAGGAAATGATACCAAAATGAAAGTGGTGACGGGGTTGCAACCAGACCAATTTGTCAAACACTAGGACAGATGACGAACTAGGTTGGGAAAACTTTCTTATTAGTTCCTATTTTCCACGTCAATCCCATTGGGTGTTTATGATGCTCGCCCTATCCTGACAATGCAGGTGGAATCGAGACTTAATTCCTGCAATCCTGCATGCAAACAAACATTGTGCACAATACATATATATCACAAATACATCGTGAGAGGAATTCCCAGCATAGTAGGGCACTCGCGAGCAAGTGATACCATACTGTCCCTCCCATTGAACCACCCATAATAGTCAAAACAATTCTAGTAACTCTTAAATAGTTTGCTTCTTATTAGTTAGGAAATATTCACATAAAGATGCTAACCATAAACCTAATTCATCTACTATATCAAAATGAATTACCACTTGAAACTATAAGTATCGATACCTAAATATTACAATTGTATTACCTTCATCACTACATTTTTGAAGCCAACTTCCTATAAATCAAAAGCTACCATAGAACACTGCACATTAGTACCAATAATTCAAGTTGCATCTTAACCTTAAAATACTATATTATGCTAAAAATCATAGAATCATTATCCACAAAACCTCACATCCTCGTTAAAACTCATAATTTTTCACACAAAGAACTCCACTTTAACCATTATTCAACATCAAATCTCACATCAATTTCAATAAAAAGGGTAAAATTTTACACCTTCACAAATTCTAGAAAACATAACTCATCACTCAAGGACAACAAAATCGCAGATTCCATGCAAACTTGACATATTCACACACATAAAACACATCACCAAGAAACAAATTACACTAAAACTCAAGGTTCCATAGAGCATCCCCGACAGGAAGGATATCGGTGCATTGCGTACTACACCGAGGGTCCTATCCTTTCCCATTAGTTTCCTGCACCATCGACCCAACACCGGTTAACAGCAGAAACTCAGGTTCACAACAATCACAAAAGAAAAGTGAAACTCAAGACGCATGGGTCTAAGTGAAAGGTTACATAGTGAGCACACATAGTGCCCAGTGTATGAACCTAGGCTCTGATACCATGCTATAACGCCCCGCCGTGCGAACCCCAAAGGACAATAACACAATAATTACAACACAATTTTTTTTAAAAAAAAAGAAAACATAACATACATGTAATACACATTAAGTCATAACATGAATTTCATTTAAGTAGATTGACTAGCACATACATCCCTTGGGGTACACGAGGAGTCATTACAAGACTTAGATCCAATCAACGACAATAAAGAATAAAAGCCAAAGAAATAATCCATAACAATATAAACATTAACAAATGTAACATATACATGAAAAATCATTGATAAGAAATCATTTTTGTACATAAATATAACATTTAAACATGATTAACTTAACACATTAAATAACAACTGCCATGGCCAAAATCCACACCAAGTTTAACATTGCATTACATTACAGTACAATGTTTAAGAAGTACAATGATACAAAAGTGTTCCAAATATGAATGAAACTCATACAATAAGATAACATGATACAAATAAAAGATGAATACAAAGTATCATAACTGGCTCCAAGACAAATACAATTCAGGAGTCACCGCAACAACATCAATCCGCACCTCTCGATCCTTGACTGGGGACCCAATAGGGTGCTTATCACGTTCCACCCGACCACATGAGTCCGAAGACCCACCCCCCGTGCTAGGAGCTAACAAGAAAGAGACCTCAACCAAGAACATCCAAACATGGAACCACAAGACTCAACAACACACTAAAACTCAAGGGTCCATAGAGCATCCCCGACAGAAAGGATATCGGTGCATTGCACACTACACCGAGGGTCCTATCCTTTCCCATCAGTTTCCTACACCATCAACCTGACACCGGTTAACAACAGAAACTCAGGTTCACAACAATCAAAAAAGAAAAGTGAAACTCAAGCCAAGGGTACTCATTTCTTCTTCTGAAGCCTAGGCATAAATAATGGAAGGACATGCCTCCTTGGTGCCAATCCTCAATGGGAAATCTCCACCAAAACTAGTCTTGTGTTTTTCTCTTTTAACAATGGCATCAAAGTCACAAATCTTCCTAGTTACTTCCAACAATATAATGTGATCGGTGGGATACCTTGGAAGTCTGTATGGAACTCTCTAGCATCCATCAATCTGAATGTATGAGAAAGTTGGGAACTGAATAAACCAAGCAACATACCTTTTGATAAACTCCTTGGCTTGGTCTAAAATCCTAGTGTGCTATGCTCCCTAAAACAACCTGGTAAAATGCATGGTGAATGCATCATTCACCCTCCTATAGCTTGAACTTCCCAAATGTAATTGAGGGAAAACCTCATAAATAACATCCTACCTGAAGATTCCCCTTGTACTCAATCCTTTGTAGGCGTGGAATCTTGCAAGTGTATAGACCAAATATGAAGTCATCAGGAAAGTCTTGGTCTACAACACATTGGACAACTGCTCATGGATTACTCTACTAATCACACCAGCCCAATGATAGTCAATCAACTCTTGTTCCATCCTTACAATGTTGTGGCACATCCAATTCTCAAACACACCTGCACTTCTCAATCCAACCACCCTACAGAGCAATGTGATGGCATCATAGTATTCCTTTTTTGAACTTTGCTCTGAATAGCTGCTTGGGAAAATTGGAGTAATGTGACTTAGGCTTCTCTAGCCAGGAATTGATGAGTTGTTGTGACTTCATAGTTTTTTCTTCACAAAATCCCCTAGCTACCTCCATGTTAAATGCCACCATGTGAGATCTATCTGGCATATCAAAAGTATGAGCAATGGAAACTAGATTGAGATTTGCTATCACTCTTCCATGTGGACCAATAATCCTTTGTGTATCTTGGTCATAGTTTCTTGCACATTCAAGGACCAGATCATAGCACTGGACTGTGGAAGGAAAACCTGCCACGTGTGCCAATCTCGATTCCAACATCCTCCTAGTCACCAGAGGGAGATCCTTGGCTGCCATTCTTCCTTTAAATTCCTCGTAGTCCCACATTTCAAAATTATTATTTGTCACATTTGACCAAATTGATGTGATCTTACTCTCAGGGATCTTACTCTTGGTGTCCATTTTAATCTTTTCTGCTTCAGTCATTGAAGATCCCTCCACTATCTTGCTAGATTTAGCCTACACTCAACAAGGAAATCATAATAAAAAACCACAGGAAAGTAATGTTAATCCATCAAAAACATTGTTAGAATGAACAAGATATCATTGAATCTCATATAAAATGATCATAACAAATTTTGGGTTTCAGGACCATCCATAGAATCTGAACCAAAGAGGAATTTTGAGGAATTCCAGGCCAAATGGATTCCAATGGAATGATCATGAAAACACCAGTTAGCAATTCAATCCAATCATTATTAATCAATAAAAAGCATGGGAGATCTAAATATAGCATAAAATAATGATAAATTCATAGTCATCCATTAACATATCATACTATCTCGCATTCGTTCATATTCCATTAGATTCCAGGAAAATCCACCAAAGATGGATTTCCACGAAGGCAGGGACACTTCATAAACTTTGGAAAATCCAGGTGACATAGGACTTTAGGAAAATCCAGTCCATATGGAAATCCGTGGATAAGGTTTGAAAGTATGTGGATTCTAGGAAATCAAAGGGAACCAGGAAAATCTGCTAGAGACGAAAAATCTCAGACTAAGGATAAAACTTGAACTTCAACTCCAACGTATGATTTTACTCAGACCACCAGATTGGTCATTGATTTCAAAGATTTAAGCTTAGGGGAAGATCAATATGGGCCTTCTAAGGATTTTCCTAGCATTCAAGACCAATTTAAAAGCAAGGTAGGGTTAAATGGTGATGCCCTAAATTCCAAACCCGACAGGTCCACCATTAACTCACATGCAAGCTCAAAATTTAATCATTTCAAGTGCTAAGTGATCATTAGGGAATTAATCATAGCTCTCAAGCAAAATAAATCAAAATGTGAATAAACAAAGGACCTCAAAACTCACTTGGGAGACCATAAATCAAACATTGTTATGCAACCCTAGCCATGAAATGAGTTAAGATTCAAGAATTTGGACCCCAATAAACCCAATAACGCCAAGGCAACACTAACTTTCATCAATCAACAATAAGGGAAATCGAATACATACCATTAACACAGTAGAAATCAATCTCAAAAATAACAAATGCCAATTTAATGGTATCCAATGAAAAACAACAACAAAACACTCTAGGATTCTTGACCAAATCGAATATTTTGCAGCTCAAATACCCCAATATCCAGTCAATCACCAAAAGGTCACACTTTTAAGCTCAATCGATCATAAAAAATAAACCATAATGGCATAAAAGTCATCAAAGATCGATGAAATACATAGTTTCAAGCTCACATGAGAGGCATTAATGTCAGTGACAAGATAGGCTGGTGAATCCAAAATCCCGACAGCAAGACAGATTTCAGGAAAATCCGACCCACATAGAGTTCCATGGAGACAGGAAATCCCTGAACTATAGCATCCATTCAGAGCTTGAGCAAGATCTAGGAAAATCTGGCCAAGGTGGAAAATCCCGAACTTCAGTGAAAACCCAAACTTAGCTCAAAACTAAAGATTTTGAATGAATAACTTAGGGGAATCACTCAGGAAATGAAAATAAGCATTTAAGCACATGCCAAAATAAGATAGAACCTCAAGATGAAAGGGCCAAGACACCAAAACAAAAGCAAAAGAGGGTCTCTGCTTTCAGCAGTGCGTGTGTGCGAAAACTACACAACACTCTTCACCAATCATGTTTTGTAGATAATATGGATCTTCACCTTTCTTTCCAACAACCATAAAAGGTCCCAGCCATAAGGCTTCAAATTTCGCATGCTTTCCCTTCTTCTGACACCTTGCGTTCCACATCAGCACCAAATCATTCTCCTCAAATTTTCTATCTTTCGCTTTCTTATCAAACAAATACTTCATTTGTGCCTACAACTTTATGTTCTGACTTTGAGCTAATTTTCTTATCTCGTCAAGTTTAGCTAGCTATTCCATTCTTTCCTCCATAGGTTCTTGAATATCTATATCCTCTCGAAGAATGAACTAGTAAACTAGTAACAAATTTTGTAAAGGCATCGTGGCTTGTCTTCCATACACCAATTCAAATGGGGATTTTCCAATTTCCCTTTTTATAGTGATTCTATCAGCCCACACAACCATTCTCAATTTTGAATCCGAAGCCTTCTTGTTCTGACCTAACATTCTCCTTATAATTTTAAGAAGATTTTTATTGCTTGACTCTGCCTGACCATTAGCTTGTGGATGATAACGAGCTATATAAGAAATGGAAATGCCATATGCGCTACAATTTTCTTTTAATTAATTAGATCTGAAACACATCCCATTATCACTAATCAGTCTTATTGGTGTACCAAATTTGGTAATGATGTTATCCATTAGGAAATTTGTCACAACTTTACTTGTAGCCTGCTTAGTTGGGACTGCTTCTACCCATTTGGTAAAATAATTAGTAGCCACCAGTATCCACTTATGTCGTCCACTTGATTTCTCTTGTATCTCCCTAATGAAATCAATTCCCCATTGATGAAAAGGGGCATCATCCTGCAAAGTTCTAAGTGGTAAAGCTCCCTAATACTTAATTTTCCAAGAGAATTTCTAGTAGGCTTCGCATTTTCTTACATATGAAAAGGAGTCATTAAAAAATTTTGGCCAATAATAACCCACCTTGAGGATTTTATGGGCAATTGTCTTTGCAAAGTAATGCCCTCCACAAAATCCTTCATGCATTTATCTCAAGACAAGCTTTGCTTGTGAATCATCTAGACATAACAACAACATCCCATCCCCATTCTTCCAAAACAAATCACCTTCCATGAATATATACATAGATTCTTGTAGCTTCAAAGTTCTTTTTTGACTTTCACTCAATCCTTTTGGGCACTTTGTAATACCCCCATGTTTTTGATACTATTTGCAACTATTGGTTACTCTTGTGTGTTAGTGTGATACTTATTTGTGATGGTGATTGATTCACTGACCTGGTGTGTGCGGATGCATAGTTTAGTTGATTGCTACATTTGACATTATTATTATGATTTATGATACTTTGTGTGGTTTTTGGATTATTTTATTATTCAATGGGTTTTCATTAGTATTATATATGTTGATGTGATGATTCTATGACGATGTTAATTGAATTCAATATTATATTATGATGCAGTAGATAAGTAATCATGTTATCTTATGATCAATTTGTTTAGAATGTTATTTCATATTGATATTGTTATTGTTAGTATAGCTTAGGTGAGAGGACAGTGTAGCACCACTCATTTATGAGTGCCTTGCTATGCTGTAATTCCTTCTCACGACATGATATTTTCGATTATATATACATGTGCTACTTGACATTTATTTGGATGCAGGATTGAAGGAATAAGTCTCAATTCCATCTACTTTGGTAGGACAAGGCGAGCATTAAACTAACCCAATGGGTTAAATGTTGAAAAAGGGAGTAGATTTGGAAGTATCCTCATCCCAAGTTTGTCGCTCTGTTATGAGTTGTTGTGTCATGACTGGAGTTTTGTCCTTGTTGTTATGTATTTTGATTGTTGAGTATTTATTTTAGGGTTAGTGTTTATTTAATTAATCTTATTTTATAAAATAATTAATTAACGTTGCATTGCTACTTGATTTAATTGTGAATTAGAAAAATGTTAAATTTAAATATATTGCAAATTAAAAAGTATTTAATTAATTAAATTGCAAGAAATTAAATTAAATGAATATTGTTGAAGATAATTAAATATTATCTTTTTATTAATATTAAATTAGAAAATCTTGTGTGGAAAATATCTTGTGTAGATAAATTATTTTTAATTAAAATTGTAGATAAGTCTGATCTTTGAAAAGCTGGAAAAAGGACCAATAAGGGAAGAGGATTTTTGAGAAAAGAAAACTAAAGTGCTTTATTGATTTTATTTTTGATTTGTAAAAGAAAAGAAAAGAAAAGAAAAATTGGCTTTGGTTGTGATTCTTGGTAAAATAATTGTTTGAAGAAAAGATAGATTTAGAAAAAGAGCTGTAGGAGGAAATCGAAAAGAGGCTACAAAAAGGATTCTTCATCGAATGAAGGACTCCAGGTTTTCTTCTATTATTTATTATAATTTTATTATTTTATCAACAAAATCTAACTTATTGTGCTTAAAAGAAATTCTTTGAAAGAAGTTATGTGATTTGAAAACTTGTTTGTATTAAAACCATCAAATCCTCTGTAGAAAACTTTAGTAGAACCTTTTTGTAACTCTTCAATATAGTTTAGTAGTGAAATCTATTGTTTTGAAATAAAATTCATTTTTAATTTAAGGTCAAAATTACATGTCAGATCCATTTTGAGGTTATTAAAAAATCTTTTGAAAACCTTCATTAAAATTTAATTGTGAAATATCTGGTTGAAAAGGAAATCAATTATTATGGGAACTAAAAGTATATGCCTTATTTATTTTGAATTCTGGAGAAAAAAATCAATCTATTGCTCATATTATTGATTGTTGGATTAATATTCTAGACAAATATATATATATATATATATATGCATATTAATTACTTTGCCTTTTTGTAAAAAATATATACATTTACTTTCGTTTTCAAAGACTGTGCCTGTGATTTAAAAAAAAAATAATAATATTAATAATAATATGTATATTGTATTTTTGAAATTCGAGTTATTTTGAAAATATAAATTTTATATATATAAAAGAAATTTTATTTAAATTAAAATTTTAAAATTTTAAAATAAAATATAAATTTTATAGGTGTGGGAGGTCAGGCCATACCCTTCCATGGCTACTCTGGCAAAGTACGTAGCCACTATAGCTACGCACATACGGGCTGTTGGGCATAGTCGTAGGACTGCGACCTCCCCACAAGGACCACACTGTGTGGAGGTAGGCTGGATAGCAAGTTGCATTTTTTTCTTTTGATTTTCTTTTATTATTTTGTTTTATATATATATATATTTATAAATTCAAAATATATTTTGTGTATATATTTATGTATATATATATAGATTATTATAGGTATATATATTTTGTGTATATATATATATATTGATATATTATATATATATATTATATATATAGGTAATTTCTATTTTAGAATTTGAGTATATGATTTTATTATATAAATGATTCTAATACATTGGTTAAAATTAAAAGATGTGATGTTATTGTGTAATTGTGCAAATTTATATTAAACGATGTGTTTATTTTGAATCGAATATTCTTGACTTGTTGATTTACTTGTTTGATGAAATTATTGAGTATTGGAAATATTTTTATATGGTGTTGTTTTTAAGTAATTGTTTTCTTGAGATTATTTGTTAAGTCTATTGTGGTATTCTCTTCATTGTTTTGTTGTGTCGTATGGGAAAAACCCTAGATTTATCTTATCTTTCATAGGAACTAAGGTTGTTGTTTAGAACTTCTAGAGGTTGGATTATTGTTGTTGTATTAGTTTGACTAAGGTTGTGATTTGAGTTACACCTAAATTGTACCATTTGGGAATGTGTTGGATGTGTTTTGGTGAGAGGGTTATGCCTCGTGGATGATCTATTTGATTGGTTCAGTATTTCCTATGATATAATCCTTTTTGTGTTGAGTGTTTAGAGAGAGTGGCTCTAGGTTGGGGCCAGTGCACAAAGAGGCTGTTAGGGTAACCCACATAGAGTTAGATTAATCAGTGATAACCTAAGTAATAAATCATGGGTTGGGTTTAAACATTAACAAGATAATTGTGATGCCTCATCCACCTATTAGTGCTATCATAGACTAAAGGGGACCGAGAAGGCCGTGGATGGCAAGATCATTGTCTTGTCTTCGCGAAAGGTTAACGATTCTGATTGAGTAACTCTATGGAGTGGCGCCTTGAGATAGGCTATTAGGAGAACCATAGATGGTGGCGGCACCTTAACTAGGATGTCAGGATAATCCATGTAGAGATGGAGGCGACACCTTGTGATAGGTTGTCTGGATAATCCATGTGAAACCATGTGATGACACTCTCCTCTAACAATCCATTTGTGTTAAGTTGTTTCATTGAAGTCCTCTAGAAGTGATTTATGAATTTGTCATTGGTTAGTTTTGGAAGTAGTCTTTGATACTATGTCTTGAATTTTATTGATGTTGTGTTTGTGACTAGTTGTAATTTTGGAAAGTGGTTTATAGTTATGTTCAGAAGTGGTTTGTTGTTATTCCTTTTGGTTTTATCATTGTTTAGTTTCTATGTGGTCTTTGATGTTAAGTTGTCTATCTGGTGTTAGTCTTATGTTGTTGTTAGATGTGCTTGGTTGGGGATCCTTCCTTGTCTACTCCCAGCATGGGGGTGGTTGGGTGGAACGTGCTTCACACCCCGTTGGGTTCCCTTTTAGATGTAATTGTTTCTTTCATTGTAGGGTTTGGTAGGTGTTATTTGATCCAGTGTTCTTGTGTACCAGATGTATTTTTATACTTCAAATGTAATGTATTCATTGATGTATTGTCTCCCACATGTGTTGGTATGACCTTGATGTAATTTGTATATGTGGTTATTGAGATGTATTTTTAGACAGTTGTATTGTAATATCATATGGATGTAATGTATATCCAAGCCATGTATTTATTCAGGAACTATCATTTGTAATAGTTGATTAAGTTGTGTTGTATCTATCGAAATATGCAACACTTTATATCTTTATAATTTCTTTTATTTTCATATGTACATATGGTATTAATATGGTTATTGTTTAATGGATATTTTAAAAGATGAAATGAGAATGAATGGTTTTACGTAATTGTTTAATTATTGTTATCTTATTATCTTCATTATGGGTTAGTGTAGTAATGTCCTTGTGTACCCCAAGGGAATTAGTTGTGCAACTTTGAGCAATCTAATATTGTTATACTTAATTACATTTCTTATGTTCTTTAAAAAAAAATGTTGTGTCTTTGTTAGTTCCTTTTGGGTTCGCATGGCGGGGCGTTACACACTTCATTTATTTAAGGTAATGCATGATATCTGCATACCAAGGAGTATGCTCAATACTTGCAATTGCTCTTTCTTCCTCCTCTATATTACAAATATGATTTTCTTTGATACGTTCCTCACTCATTAGCCTGACCAAACCCTGACCTCTCACTAGTTTAGTGATTTGTATCTTCATGTCAAACTCTTGGATTTTATTAATCCATCTGCATCTTTTTCCTATTACTTGAGACTATGTTAGAATATCCTTAACAATTGCATGAGGGACATAGGCAATCACTTTAGCTCCAACAAGATATGGTCTGAAAGCCTTTGTAGCTTTAACCAATGCAAAAGCCTACTTTTCCATTATATCATACTTCAATTCTAATCCCTACAATGATTTATTGAAGAAAGACATAGGCTGTTCATGACCTTCCTCATTCTTCTATAACATAACGACAACAATAGTGTGCATTGAAGCAAATGAAAATATCTAAAAAGGTTTTACAAAATCTGGAGATTTAAGGATAGGAGCTTCCTTGATGGCCCTTTTGATGGATAAAAAATCTTCCAATGCCTCTGTATTCCATTCTATCTTTTTTCCCTTCCTCAACATCTTTGATATGGGCTTCACAATTTCAGCAAAATTAGATACAAATCTCCTAACAAAATTGATCTGTCCAAAGAATGACTAGATAAATTTAATAGTTTTAGGGATAGTAATTTTATCTATAGCCTCAACCCTCTCAGGATCTATCCTAATCCCCTCCTTTGATACAATATGTGCCAAGAGCTTACCTTCTGTGACTGCAAAATGAAATTTCTTAGGGTTTAGGATAATACCATATTCTAAAGCCTTTATAAATATTTTTTCTAGATGTTCTACATGATCTTTAGCCTTCTTTGAATAAGTACTAAGGTCATCCTAATTCACCACCATGATAGCATTGATCAAATATGCAAATGCTACTTCCATAGCTCTTTCGAAGGTTGCTCCTGTGTTTGCGAGACCAAATGGAATTTTTATGTATACATATGTCCCCCAAGGAGATGTAAAAGCCATCTTATACTGTTCAGATTCTTTGATTTTGACTTGGTTATAACCTAAAAACCCATCCATCATAGACAATATCTCACACCCTATTACCTTATGTAATATAGCCTCCATATTAGGTAGAGGATAATTATCTTTGAGGGATGCCATGTTCAAATTTTTGAAATCTACACATAGCCTAATATCTCTATTTTTCTTCCTCACAAGGACCAAGTTTGAGACCCATGTTGAGTGCCTAATTGGTTTGATGATGCCTCCATCTCTGAGATTTTCCAATTCTTCTTACATTTTTGGTTCCCATGTTGGATTAATGGGTCTTTGCTTCTGTCTAAATGGGTTTCCATCTGGTTTCAATGGTATTTCATGCTGAAACAAGTCTTCCCTATATGATTTTAGATCTTCATAAGACCATGCAAACACATGTTTATATTTTCTCAGCAAGGCTATCAACTTTCTTCTAATTATGGGGCTTATTTTCTTCCCTATGTATACCTTTCTTGGTGCCACCTCAGTCCCCAAATTGATCTCTTCAATGTCCTCCTTCACTAGTATCTGCTTCATGAGAGACTGATCACTCCCATCATATACTCTCTCCAATGCCACAAGTCCTCTAGGAAGCTTATTAGTTTTAAGCTGTAAGATATCCTTCCCAAATATTGTCTGCTTCCTATCCACTTCTTCAAAAAAGGCATTGAAATCAATTTCTTGGGCTTCATATTGATCTATATGGTGAAGAAATTTTAGAAGGTCAGTATCATCATTAAAAACCTTCCAACTATATATATTAGTAGGCACAACAGGCCTCATCTTGAACTCAATCTATGACACTCCAGCTAATGTGATATCATCCTTTTTTAGTGCCACATTTTCTAAGTAGTCTGCCATTATGTTCTTTGGCCTATCAATCCACTCAATTGAAAATGCATCAAGTAGCTCAATTGTGTCCCATACAACATTCCTGTATTGCTTCAATCGTTTATGTTTCACTGCATATTTTGATTTGACTTGTGAAAAAACCAACTTAGAATCCCCCAAAACAACTAGAAACTTGATTTTGTGTTTTATAGCTATATTCAAGCCTGTTAATAAAGCTTCATATTTTACCATGTTGTTTGTACATTCAAATTCTAGCAAAAATGAATACTTAAATGTAATACCTTTAGGTGAAACAAATACTATTCTTGCTCCATTACCTTCTTGGCTACATGCTCCATCAAATTACATTTTCCACACACCATTGTAGTTTTGTACCACATTTTTTTTCAATTGGATCAGTGTTGACTAACTCTGGCTGGGATGGTTCTATCTTAAAATTGCCAAGATCCACATCACATAAACAATTTATTTGATTTTGAGGTACACATTCAACAACCTATTTCATCCTTGGCTCCCTATAGAACTTGACTTCCTAACCATTCACTGGAATAGTTGCATAAGACAAATCAAACTAGACATTTCCCCCAACTGCTATTGTCAACTATCTTGATAGAAGCATCTCAAACTGAGGAGGAGTATCAATTACTGTTATATCTATATTATAAGCCAACTGTGGATAAGCAACCAATTTTAACTCAACATCTTTCATAATACCTTCCATAGGAATAGGTCTGTTATCCATTGCATAGCACTTTCCCCCATTAGTATCAACCCACATGCCAAGCTATTTCATAGCTCCAACTGGCATAATGTTTATGGCAGCGCTAGAATCTATCATTCAATTCCTCAATAATTTTTTATTCATGAGTAATGTAGTGAAAAAAGGGTCAACTTGTGGGGAATTTGTTAACACATCATTTAAGCAAACTTCTGGGATATTTAATTTCTTTTGCCTACTAATTGTTTTAGTAGCCAATCTATTTTCAAAATTCATATGTTTTGCATTTCCATTTTTTATTAATTGAACAACATTGTCTCTATATTCCTTAATTTTCATCATCTCAAGTAATGGAACAAACATTTTTACCTGGGATAAGGCCTGAGTGAAGTCAAAAGAGGAGCCTTCTGCCTTAATCATTTTCTTTTGATCCAATGTTTCTCCTTTGTTTTCTTCCTTTTGATCAGTCTTTTGCACCTCTTTGCATAACTCTTTAACTTCCTCCTTTTGGACAAGCTTTTGTTAATTTTTATCATGTTTATTTTCTGCTTTTTTCACAATTCCTTGTGTCGGCTTCTGATCCTTTATAAAGATTCCCCTGGGGACACCTTCATTCTCATTCACTTTCCTATTTCTCAACTAGTACTTACTCCTTGCTTCCTCAACTGCAACAATAGTTAATCTCTCTATCTCCTCTTCGATGAGTTTCCTCATACTACACTGAGTAGGCATCTCAATAGAATGTGGTTTTGTATAGTCTTCTTCAGAGTTAGAAAGAACCTACTGTTCAACCATGTGGACATTCTACCTCTGATTTGAAACATCATACTCATAACCTTCATCCTCTGAAGATGAGTACCTCTCCTCAACACGGTGAAAATTACTTGATGTTAAATACATTGTGTGATCTTCTCCACCGTTTCCCATTAACATTCCTTCTTCTTCCATTCTTTGGGCTAAAAAACAGTAATATGGGGAATTGGCCTATCACAAACTTCACAAAAATAATTATTATTTACCATATAGGTTCCCTTCTTCCTTAATGGATCAAGAGTTTCTTTGTTTCTAGGCCTATCTGTTATAGGTTTTCCATCCTTCCAATTTGTATTATAGGGCATGTCATGCAGCCTGGGCCTCTCATTTTTGTATGTGTTCTCTTGTTTGTATTCATAATTATTGGATTGCTGAGGAACCCTAGGATTGTCTCTTTTATCAATTATCCCAACAACCCTCCTATTGTTTTCAATTGTTAATGCTATCTTTTGGGCTTCAGCCAAATCTCTTGGGAACCTATTTCTTAATTCATACCCTATTTTTGGATCAAATGCATTCAAATAAACACTCAATGCTACAGGGTCTGGAAAATTTGATCCAGGAGGTATTTTGTTCTGTAGTTTATTGAATCTCTGGTTAAAATCATAAATTGAGTCATTCTAATTTTTTTGAATTTTCATCAATTCATGAAGAGCAACATCTGGTGCACTTAGATTCCCATATTGCTCGAGGAATTAGTCTTGGAATATTTGGAGAGAATCAATAGAGGCTATTGTTAGGCTGTTGAACCAATCTCTAGATTCTTCAGTAAGCAACATCATAAATAGCCTCATATGCAAATCCTCTTAAGGAACATCCAAATATTGGATGAAAGTATTAAAACTCCTTAAATGATCTTCAACAATAATTGCACTACTCCCTATAAATTTAGGAACAAGACTCCTCCAACTACCATCCATAGGGTAGGGGTATAATTGAAACCCTGCCAAGTCAAATTGTCTGATCATTGTTGTGTATTGATGAGGGGGAGGATTAGGTGGGTATTGATACTGATACATCAGATTATTATATTATGTATGATGATGTGGCACATAATTTTGACCATGAGGTGGTTGTATATTTGTATATTGTGTGAGAATATGAGGTGGATGATTTGGCTGTCTGTATTGATTCCTGATTTGATGGTGAGGAACCTTTGATGGATCAGGAGGCCTTGGCACTATGATTATCCTGCTTATGAGGTGGTACATACTTTGGGAAACTGGTTGTCTAAGCAGTATTTTGAACTTTCTGCAATTTGAAGTCTCTCATTGCTTGTATCATCTGGGATTTCTCCTATTCTTCCATCTCCTTTCTTTGAGATTCAAACCATTCTTTTACTTCTTCATAAGTTAAAGATTCATAATTTTCTTGAGGAGTTTCATGATCAATAGGTCCATTCTAATTACCCTCCATTTTTAGATCATATTCTTGCTGATTTTTGATTTGCTCAACTTCAAGTTCAACACTAAACTTAGCCTATTTTTTAGGATCATAAAAAGGATTTATTTGTTCTTCAGGGGTACAAAGTTCTACACTTGAATTATCTCTCTGCATATCATAAGGATCATATGTCTCAGAATGTGATCTTAATGCTTTGAATTTGTTCATCATGCACATGTGCTCATTTATCCTTTTACCCTTATCAACCTTATCATCCTTGTGTGTCCACTTATTGTTGCCAGCAGGACCTCTAATATGACCTTCCCTATATTGAGATCTTCTCCCATTCAAGTTTGAATAGATGCAATGTTTCTGTCATAGTCGCCACTTATTTTTTTCAAAAGTGAGAAAGTATTTGATATTTCTTATTTCCAATGGAGTTTGTACAAGGTTTCTAACTCTATGATTAAGGCCATGATTCTAAGTTTAGTCCCTATGGAGTCGCCAATTTTTTAGCTCTCAAAAACATAGGCAAAATGCCTCAAGAGGTTTCCAATCTCTTGATATGTTTTATGGTAATAGAAAAGGTCCAATGGTTTATACATTCTACTCTTTAGGTGTTGCTAGACCTAGGCGGGTGTACCTATATGAGTGAGGCACACTTGACTTATGCTTATCTCTTTTGAAATGTTTTGCCCGCAATGGAAAATGGGAGTGGAAAAATGAAATTTTATTTGGTATAAATTGTATAGCAACATTAAAAACTAAATCCTAATATGTTTAGTTAATAGATGTAAAAATATGAATGAAACTTAATGGTGAAAAATGCAGATACTAGTGTCTTATTGGGTATGCAGAGTCAAATGAAATCTAAATGAGCAACTTCAATCTGGAGAAAATTCAAATTGTTTGGCATATATTTTTGTTTATAACTTGTATAAACATGCAAGACTGTGACTACCAAATTATTCTTAATGATCCAGATGAATTTATTTGATTACAATGATCAATTAAATGGATTTAATCTTTTCTTGAAAGAACCGATTAATCAACCACACAGATACATCAAATGTGCACTGATAAACTAAATATAAATTTGTTACACCAATATAAATAACCAGAAAGCATCAATCTTGGAGACAAGTTTAGTAATACTTTCAATGAGAACAACAGACAATTGACACTAGAAATATGCTGCCACATCAACTGATTCTCATTAAAATCTCCATTTTGTAATCATACATCGTAGTCTTTGTTCTGTGAAAATTCTTTTCCTACCCTATCTTCTAATTCTATCTACTATTCTACCTTTTATCTTCATAATCGAAGATGGATATTTATACATAAGTATTTGAAAAGGCACATCATTTCGTATTCAAGTGTCAATGATCAGTTGAATTTGGGATTTTTTTAACACTTGTTGAACACCCGCCGAGACATCCTGTAGTCATACCAAAGTCTAATGTCTTATCGACAGCCATCCCTTTGGTCTTTATGTATCATTGTGACAAATCTAAGTTGGGGAGATGTCTCATAGATTACATTATGTGTTACTGATATACCCCATGAGATTTTCTGGTCGCTGAGACTCAATCACTTTCTCATCGATGAAGTAACATTTTGGCGTGACATATTGAGTTGGCAAGATTATATAACTTCATTCTGATAATCTTTTGATAGAGTTCCTTTTGCTTTGTCAGCAAGACCAAATATACTCGCTAAGACCTCACTCTGATACCATTTAGTCTAGCCGATAAGTCTTTCAGTGAGCTAGTCGGTGAGACATAATTCGTTTAGCAAGAGCTCATACCAAAGACATTTGGTTTGGCCAAAATTTTTACTCGGGCACCGATCGGTATGACAATATGATTTCATTATGACTCCTCCCGATGAAAGATTTCTCACCGATATGTTCCTTCTGTTACTGAAACAATGTGTTGTGTCCTGCCGATAGGTGCCTGTAGATTTATTCTAATCAGTGTGACATCAAAGAATTCTTGCTGATAGACTACAACAGATGTATATTGGTAAAAGAAAGCACTGTGGATCAGGAGACCCTCATCCCTTCTGATAAAAATTATACTATGAGATATTCAAGACTTGATGGATTTTATAGGAACCACATTGCAAAATATGAGCAAAATGTTGTGAAGAGAGGATTTTGTGCTTATAGTAATGACTCATTTGGAAACTCATGGATATGAACAACTTGTAAATTTTTTAGAATTTTACAGTTCTAACACATCATTCCAAGCAATGATGGGTCCCTCTTCATTTTATGTGCATTTCTTTTTTTTATGTATAAGTGTATAGTCTTTTCTTTATAAGCATTAGAATAGTTAGTCCCTCGGCTTGTGAGGGACATTATACACTTATGATCATCAATAAAGATTACATTTGCAATAAATGTTGGCTCTCTTTCTTATTGTGTACAAATGCACAATTGTAATAATACAATATTTTGACAATCTCTTTTATGCACATGGATGAAATTTAGTAGAAAGTGATATGTATCTTTTAATCTTTAAATGAAAACATAATAATAAATCTACCTGATTTAGCTAGAAGCAAAATCAGGTAACAATTCTCAAAGATTTAAATAACACAAACATTGCTCTTGTTCTTAAAATATTGGATTATGGTTCATTTGTGGACTATTGATATTTTAATATCTATAATTAATAAAAAATGTTAAAACATAAAAAATAAATAAGGATTGTGATTAAATTTTAATAATAAATATTTAGCTTCTCACATATTAACATCATCACAAATGACTAAAATAATCATATTTAAGTTTCACATTTAAAATATATAAATATTTTTTAAAAAATAAAATAAAATGTATGTGTTTTGTTATTTTTTATGATGTTGTATTGGTTTGTGGTGTTGTGTAGAACTTTGTGTGGTGTTGTCTTGTCTTGTGGTTGTCTTGGGTCAATTAATAAAAAATGTTAAAACATAAAAAATAAATAAAGATTGTGATTAAATTTTAATAATAAATATTTAGCTTCTCACATATTAACATCATTACAAATGACTAAAACAATCATATTTAAGTTTCACATTTAAAATATATAAATATTTTTTAATAAATAAAATAAAATGTATGTGTTTTGTTATTTTTTATGATGTTGTATTGCTTTGTGGTGTTGTGTAGAACTTTGTGTGGTGTCGTCTTGTCTTGTGGTTGTCTTGGGTCAATTAGGGGAGGATATGCAAGCTTCCACCTTCATGTGGTTGACCTTGTTAGCAAATAATATTTGAATAAATATTCTTGAAGCTAAGAGAAGCTTATGTGTAAAAATTTTCATTTGAAATAAACAATGTTTTATAAATTTAAGGTAGTTCATATTGCATGCATGGTGAAATTTATAAATTAATGAAAAATATGATTGCAAAGGTGAATTAAAATATTTTTGATTATTTTAATAGTAATAATTTCCTTTATAAATTGAAATTTTGTTTAAAGTGTCACTATGAGACAAAAAGTATTTTAAACATTATATATTGTTGGTGTATTTAATTTTGATAATCTTGGTAATAATACTAATCCTTTGAATCTAGTTCAACTTCTCCATGGTAAAATATTATAAAATGGAGGTTTAAAGACATTGTTAAAAGATAATAAACTCATCAAGGTTTCTGAATGATGCAATTAAAACTTTTGGAACCTACAAGTTAGTCTCTTTGTTTTGCACCCTTGATTTTTTTTAAAAATTCAACAATGGAGAATCATGAAGGCATATATACACCAATCAATAAGTGATGCACAATTAGTAGTTCATTTATTGTTTAAATTTAACTAAAAAATTATAGAATAGCTATAGCATTAAAAAGTTGGTAGAATATTGACTTGTTAATAATAAGATCCCCTTGTTTTTGAGTCTCCCTTGAGCTCATATTATGTTTTTTTTAATCCTTATTTACTTCTAAGACAAACTCTCTAATCCTACAAACTCATCCTAACTACTTAGCTCAGTATAGATCCCCCCTAAACAAGATCAACCAAAAGCTAAAAATAGTAAACTACTTGAAAACTCTTAAGTGAAGACCATGAAAAAACAAAATTATTGAACATAAACCTAAAAATAGTTATCTAAAAGCCCTAAAATTATTTAACAACCACTCAACCAACTATATGTGGGAGGAGACTTTTAGAGTAAATGCCAATGATGTTAGTATGAGCTACCCTGTACCATTTTGGGCCAACCTTTTGTAGTGGCATAAAGATAATAGATGTTAGGATACACCAAATCAAATGCTTAGTGAGTATTTGAAATCTTAGGGTATCCTAACATCTGTTGTCTTCATGCCACTAGAAAACATTGGTCCAAAATGGTATATGTTCCAAAATATATGAAGGGATATTTTGCCAAAAGGGATTTTTTTATTATCAATTTTTTTTTATTTTTTATGTTTTTCTTTGTTCTTTTCATTTGTATTTCCTCTTTACTTTTCTTGAATAAATTTTATTTTGTGTAGGTCTTCGGTTCCACAATTAAACCAAAAAAATTGGATGGGATATGAGGACTATTTTTCTATAGAAAGCTCATACTGGCATCATAGATACACATAGTGACTAGATCATGCATATATCCCATATACACTATTTGACTAGCTCATACACATCACATGTACACACAGTGATATGCCACAAAAGCTATAGCGAAATGATATGCTAAGATTTCATAATGATAAAATTATGTTTTATCTGAATAGTACATGTGCTATTTAGTGCTTGTAAATAAGGTAATTACCCTACTTTAAATTTTATTATATCTCTTATTAATAGTATTGATAGTGGAGGTATGACTAATGAAAATGGAAATTGAAGAGAGAACATGCATTATGATGGGTTGGAAAACATTAGAGGGGGAATAATGGTATGAGATGCATGAGAGAGAACATTGGGTTTGCGTCAGATATGAGAAGTAGAAACTCTCAAGGATTCTATAAGGAAGCAATATAAAGAGAGTTTTGATGCAGAGCTAGGAGGATTTAAAACACATCACACAAACCTTCAATAATAATCCAAAACAATTTTTGTATAACACATACTATTTGGCATTGTATATCACATTGGAAACATAACTATGGCAGCCCACAATTTATTGCCATGAACAGTCATTAATAAATTCTACAAAATGTATAATGAAGCCAATCCCTCTAGTGATATTGAATAAAACATAGTCATATACTCTTCCTCAAATTATTATGAAGATCCAATGGTGGAAATGAAAGTTATTATGTTTTTCCCAAAACTACAAACCCTAGGTAGGGTTCAGACCTGCCCTCACAAAAATGTTCATAACTTATTCAATTCTTAATGAATTTTGATGAGAATTGAAGAAAATGAAAGTAGATTAAAATTTAAACAAATAAAATTTATTTTAGATCCAAAATATAGAATTTATATTCTGTACCATCACACTTCTTTAGACTATAAATTCTGCACAATATTGTTAGAATAGGCAGTCTCACCAAAATAATCATATCTTCCACAAAAATTGATAAACTTCAATGAGACAAAAAGAATTGGAAACTAGAAAAAGAGATCTTTCCATCCATATATGATAATCCATTATTTCATCCCATAAAATTCTGTACAAAATACAACTTCAGCCTGGTAATAATGTATAAATCAGAAAATGCATACCAAACTTGAAGTTTCTATTTATCAAACTTCAAAAATGATATCTCCAACCCCCAATTCGAGTTTTGAAGGGTTTATTTATACATTTTCAACCACATTTTGATTAGTTAGTTGAAAAAACACCTTAATGACACTTCATCTACCTAATTTTGTACTTTTAACAATTTTTACAATATATGAGAAATGAACAACATCCTAGGACCTATAACACCACAAAGGTGGCCTCTTGGACCTTATTACAATATCAAAACATTAAAATGGAACAAATGATACAATATGGCCTCATGGAGGCATGTGATCAAAGAGGTGCTCCTGCACCAAACTCCTGAGGGCAAAAGAATTCAAGCCCCTTTGAATTATCTTCTTCCTAGTCTTCCAGTTACTTTGCACCTTGTCCTTTGTATTTTCAATCAGATTTTGTCTTTTCTTCCTTTTTTTCTTCTTATTCCTTATTCTATCAAGCATCCCTACAACTTGGAAGTCCCAAAACTCTATCATATCATTAATCACTTCACTTTGTCCTTAATAACCTACACATACATAGTCCAAGGAAAAATTAGAAACAAAATATAGAGACCTTGAGGTCTCCTCCTTATCTTCTTGTACTTCAAATTCCTCTTCACCCATAACCAACTTATCCAATCTTGACACCAATTCAATTTCAACCTCAATTTCCTTGCTTTCTTCTACCTTGATGAGTTCTTCCTCTTGTTTGAATTTCCCATCACCAACCTTACTATTCCATTCTTCTTCAATAGCTACATATTGTGCCCATAAATCTTCTTCTTCATCTTTGACTGAATTTGCTGCCTTATTTTGTTTTCTTTGCTTCTTCATAATCTTCTTTATAAGCCAAAACACTTCCTTTTCAATTTCAAATTCCAACTTGTATCTTGTTTCATCATTTGTTCCATCTTCATCATGGATTCTCGGAACTCTTCTTCAAGTATTTTCAATTCTCCCTTCAACTCAGCAATCTCTTTGTCCATCTTCTCTTGCCTTATCCTTTTCTTTCTTTCCTTCTTTCTCAAATATTTTTCCTCTCTATCCTTCTTTCTTGAATCCTCAGCTTGCAAATATCTTTCCAATCTTCTCAAAAAATCCATCTCCACAAGCAAGTCTCTCCTTGCTTCCAGTTTACTTTACCACACCTAGGCAATCAGGTTCCTTCCTCAACCTATACAACACACAACCACAAACACCAACACAAAACCAAAAAACTTCACCAGCCCATATCTTTTCTAGGCTCTGATACCAATTTGATGCAGAGATAGGAGGATTCACAACACATCACACAAACCTTCAATAATAATCCAAAACAATTTTTGTATAACACATGCTATTTGGCATTGTATATCACATTGGAAACATAACTATGGCAGCCCACAATTTATTGCCATGAACAGTCATTAATAACTTCTACAAAATAAATAATGAAGCCAATCCCTCTAGTGAGACTGAATAAAACATAGTTATATACTCTTCCACAAATTATTATGAAGATACAATGGTGGAAATGAAAGTTATGTTTTTCCCAAAACTGCAAACCCTAGGTAGGGTTTAGACCTGCCCTCACAAAAATGTTCATAACTTATTCAATTATTAATGAATTTTGATGATAATTGAAGAAAATGAAAGTAGATTAACATGTAAACAAAATTAAAATTTTTTTAGATCCAAAATATAGAATTTATATTCCGTACAATCACACTTCTTTAGACAGTAAATTCCACACAATATTGTTAGAATAGGCAGTCTCACCAAAATAATCATATCTTCCACAAAACTTGATAAAATTCAATGAGATAAAAATAATTGGAAACTTTAGAAAGATATCTTTCCATCCATATATGATAATCTATTATTTCATCCCATAAAATTCCGTACAAAACACAACTTCAGCCTGGTAACAATGTATAAATCAGAAAATGCATACCAAACTTGAAGTTTCCATTTATCAAACTTAAAAAATGATGTCTCCAACCCCCAATTCGAGTTTTGAAGGGTTTATTTATACATTTTCAACCAAAACCAACTATTTTCAACCACCTTTTGATTAGTTAGTTGACAAAACACCTTAATGACATTTCATCTACCTAATTTTGTACTTTTGACAATTTTTACAATATATGAGAAATGAACAACATCCTAGGACCTATAACACCACAAAGGTGGCCTCTTGGACCTTATTACAATATCAAAACATCAAAATGGAACAAATGATACAATATGGCCTCATGGAGGCATGTGATCAAATAGGTGCTCCTACACCAAGTTTGAAGATCAAAATAGGTGAGGTATCTTGGGGAATGAAAAATATAAGAGATTGTGGGGAATGGTGAATTGCATGGTTGGAAGGAATATTATGTAAAATAATTGGGATTCACACCCTTTCCTTACTAATTGGGCATATTCCCACCTTTTCCTTTATGATTTAATGGTCTAGGCCAGAGGGAAGGTTGGCTAGGTGGACATTCATTTCAACCCCAACTTCATGAAATTGACAATTTAGGTTAAGAATCCTAACTCAGCCCAACCTTCCTTCTATCTAGGCTTTCATAGGATGGTAGAAGGTAGGATTGGGAAAGGTAGGGAAAGTCAGAGAGAGAATTACTCATCCTATCCAATGCCTCCCTATCAGGGTGTATTGGGATGAGGCTAAGATGTTATGTATGGATTTCTCATTTGGAAAAATAAAGAAAGTTGAACTCCTTTACTTTCCCCAAATCCAGTGGTCACCACCATTATTTCTGATTGGACGGTTCGGCCCAACCCCACTGACATATATTAATTATAATTGTTTCATCAAGACCAGATAGACAGTGGCATCCTTATTAGAGTTAAGGTTTGAATCTTTCTTGATCTCAATAGCTATAGAGAGAACGTGACTCCAAAAGGATAGATCTATGGTGGCCTCCCCACTTGACTATCATTTTTCAATGGAGCTTGACACTAACTTCAACCATGCTTTGGTTAAATGATGTACCTAACATAAGAGAGCAATTGGATAGAGGTGGAAGGAAAGTTAATTTTCTAGCATTGATCTTCCCAACCTCCCTCTCTCTTGTGTAGGGGTCCTAATAACCCCTAAGGAAGGGTGATGAAGTGAGTGGGTCAAGGTAAACTGAGTGGGCTCTACTTGGTGGCCCCTTATGTCTTGTAAAATTAACAACTTGCATGGCACCATATAGTTTAGAATAGAGTAAGCTCCACTCACTATTGGTTAGTAGGTAGAGCTAAGGGTGGGTGGCATCAGTGGGATGCTAGTTTAGGATGTGGGTAGAATTTCCCATCGAAGGTTGGTCTCCTCAATGGTAATTTAGTATGATGGATGGAAGGGATAGGAATTGGGGTGGGTAATAGATGTTAGGGAACTTCAAGCAAGGGTGCTAGTACAATGATGCAGAGGAAAGTAGAGTGGGGAAAGATAGTGTAGGAAAGACTTCAAGTGGTAGATCAAGTTGAAGGATCACTCACTCTACTCTTGCTTACTATAACTATTCTCCCACTACTATCAAACAACTCATTGGAAATCCTATCCTACCATTGATGGTGGGTTGATGAAGAAGGTGGGTGGAAAATTTCCTCATCCTTCTTAATACCCCCTTTAGTTGGGGGTATTAGGAAAAGGGGTTGGACCCTTTAATGAGCTGCCCCTAGCCTAGCCCTGGATTTATCACCTACCTACCTATATTATATTCCTTCCATTGTTCAATCACCTAACTAGAATAACTGCTATCTATTTCAAATAGAAATAGAGCACTGAATGTACCTACCTTCAAATAGTTTGGGATGTAGACTAATATTGATTCATTTTATCCTAAATCTAGTGGGGCCACTCCAATAGAAATCACTTTCCTTGCCAACCTAATGAATCACCAGCCCCAAGCATCATGTATTCCTTTGGTGTTATAGTTTGTCACATTGGGGTCAAGTACTCTATGTACCCTTACCACTATTGGAAGGTTCCTCCCCTACCAAACTACACACAACCTCTCCCTCCCTTTCCAATCCTCTCTATCAATTTTGGGGTACAAGCCCATAAATCCTTAGTCTAGGTTGTGGGGAATGAGTAATCAGGCATTCTATAATCACCTGCTTTCCATCAGATAGTGGTTCCCAACTCTCACTAAAAAATAAAAGGACAAATTTGACACAAGAGTGTATCAGCCTTCTATCATCACCTGCTTTCCATCAAATAGTGATTCCCAGTCCTCTCATCACTACACCATCTCAAGGTAACCTTCTCAAACATTGGGTGTGGGTTGACTTTCATACTCAAGCTGCTTAGTGTGTTGGAGAAAATCACTCCAATGTGGGTGATAAATGGTTGGCTAGTGCTGGGGTAGCTACCTGGGGTAATCTTCAATGTTTTTCTCATTCCTCGTATGTGGTAGTCAAGTAAATAATTTGGTTGATTATGGTTACACCCACGTACTAACAAGGTGTATGGAATTGCAACTACCTACTCTTTATGGTCAACTCAATGTGTGTTTAGCCATAGACACCCCAATGATGTGTCCTTTATAGCATAGGGTTGTTCCCCATCATCTATTATAGGTTGGCTACAATTCATGATGGGGCTATAGTCTCGAGAATAGAGGCAATCATCTATTTAAAGATTTTGTGAATTATTCACATACTTGAGTCAACTAGTTAGATGACACTAGATCTAGGCCCAATGATTTATACCAAACTAGAGATGCTTGAATACCCGCATTAGCTACCTACTTAAGGTTCATCCCTCCAAAATCCTAGGGGTTGACAACACTAGAGCCCATCTAGGGGTTAATCCTGGAAGACCCTAGCCCATCCTGGGGTTAATCCTGCAAGACCCTAGCCTTTCTTGGGGTTAATCCTACAAGACCCTAGCTCATCTTAGGGTTAATCCTATCAACCAAAGGGAACACTTACCTTCCGTGTCACCCCGTCTTGTTATTACCAATTTAATTTTACCTTCATAGGTAAATAGGTTAGTAAATGCAATCATGATTTTGTTATGCTTGCTAAGGAATTGAATGTTGGAATAGGTATTATGTGAAAGTATTGATAAATTCATGGCTTTGAAAGAGTAAATATGTTTACATCAATTGCTATATGAATATGCTAAAGTTATGATGCATATGGATTTATTATGAATGTATAACTACCATTGAAAATGTGTTGAGCTGGTTGTAGGGATAGGTTCATTGCTCCAGGTGGATGGGAAGTATCACTCAGGAGAGGATATTGGTTGGCTAACCAACAACATAACCTATCTGAGCTTTCACATTCTCATAGTAGAATGGTTGAGTCTAGACATAGTATTAGGGAAATTGTATGTCAACCTTAGTTTGATGTGTTGCATTAGTAAGGGTCATGATTACTGTTGAATGCATGCTTGGATGTTTATATGTTTGGAACTTATGAGTCCTTCCTTATATTACTATGCTCGATTAATGGTTGAATGAGTATTTGGGATATATTTATATATGTATATATATGCATATGTCAGAATACACATACGTTGGATATAATTGGATGTCCATACAAGTATGATGACATATGTATAGATATGAATATATGTATATAATTGATTAAAATGATGCTATTGTAAATAGAATCACATGGTTAAAATCATTCAGATATTGAATGGATCATTTTAATATCAAGTCACTATATAATATATATGTTTATATATATATACAAATACTCACATAAGCATAAATCTTAATAGAGGAGTATGTATATATATAATATATATTATTATTATGTCAATGTTAACTAGATCATACCCATTTGTATATCAAATGTTTGTATACTTGCTCAACATGAAATATATATTAGTATTTTATATACATATATTGATATATATATATATATATATATATATATATATATATATATATATATATATATATATATATATATATATATATATATATATATATATAAATATATATATATATATATATATGACATAACATTAAAGCTATTTGTTGAATTTTATATATATGTACATGTATATGTATATAAATATATTTTTATGTGTATATTTGAGTATTTTTATATATATTATATATAAGT
The DNA here is from genome assembly GCA_007258455.2 of Sequoia sempervirens. Lineage (NCBI taxonomy): Eukaryota > Viridiplantae > Streptophyta > Pinopsida > Cupressales > Cupressaceae > Sequoia > Sequoia sempervirens. Next base: position 5,807 of record VDFB02146259.1, on the reverse strand, counting down.
TCTTGAATTAATGAATATAGTGTTGTTTATATAGTATAAGTGTTATGTAAATAAGCTAGTACATATACAAGGAAAGATGTAGACTATACTTTGTAATGGTGTTGAATACATGCATTGAGATTGATTAACCTAAGCAATGTTTAGAGGTTGATTTATTACTTAACCATAGGCCAATTGTATATATCATATACAAAGCATTTGTAAGGATGAATTTAACACATATTGGCAATGAATATAGAGAGAAATTTATGCAATATAAAGTGCAGCAAGTAAGTTGATTTGAGAAGTTTGACTTAGTTGATCCATTGTGATGGAATACTTTTGACTTAGTAAACTGCATTTACGTTGGATGCCTTATCATGAATTGAATAGCAACTACAAAGTAAATGTAAATGTTCAATGATAAGAAAGGTTTTTGCAAGTTGAATTGGTCAAAATAGATTTTAGAGACATGGCGACTCAACATAGACTTTAAGTTGACTTATGCTAATTATTGTATTTTAGTTATTAACTAGTTCAAACAAGAGAAAATCTGCACCAACTATAGAAGGATAGTTGCTTGCTTTGGTGCTACCTTATGAATTTTGATTTTTGTAGAAGTGTCTTTTAAGGGTAATCTCTTTTATTTTTATATTTTCTTGCTTTGGTGCTACCTTATAATTTTTTCTTAAGCCACTGTCAATTTTAGAGGGTAATTTATAACTTTATTTTAATAAACTTACACTCTTAAATTGTTGCCATCTTATTGCCAAGTTACGTGACTCGAATAAGGTGGAGTTTGTTGTCAATAATAATTCCTTTTCTATAGGATGAGAATTCTCAAACCTACTATATAAATAGTGTGGTTGAGCTCTCCTTTGGGATGACCTTTTCTATGCATTCCATTTTCATTCTAATCCATTCTACTCTGCATTTTCTAATCTGCAATATTATGTTGTATTTTGAGTGAGCTTTGAGTATTTTGTGAGAGAATTTCATAATTTTGAGAGAATTATATTATCAACTTGAGAGAGGTGTTTATTGAGGAACTACTTGTGAGATCAAATAAAAGATAGTTGTTGTTTTGAAAGCTATGCAACAAATAGTCAATTGGACAAGCATATTACATGCATGAGTATAATCTTCCTTTATTTGTCTTTGTTTATAATTTTTTTTTCTTGAATGTTTAATTGGTCTATTGAGATTACTTGAAATAGGGAGAGATATCATTTGCTTTGGAAGGTAAATAGAAGCTATTTATAATGTTTGTGAAGTGTTGGCAATTACTTTTTAATATGGGAATTGTTTGCCATAGGTATTAATATACTAGATATGAATACAGAAAGGTAGCTTAAGGGTTACTCATAACTATAGTTATTGGTTTATAATAGATTGCTAGTGGGTTACTCCTGGGTTGAGAGGTATATTGAAACCTAGTGAGTTAGATTAGCTACTTGTATAGTGGCATTGCTCTCTTAAATAAAAAGTTATTGTATTGACAAGAGTAGACTCATAGCTTAAACCCTTTTAGTTAAGAAGATTATACTCTTAAAAGGAATCATCTATTGTCATGATGATTCTTTGTTTTAGGTCTTTCATTGATAAGGTTATACTCTTAATGAGTATCACTTATTTTGTGCTATTTTACTTAATGGAGTCAGTTATTTGATCTATGATTAGATAAATATTATGTAGCTATATTCTAGATTATAAAGCTATATTTGGGACTATATTATCCTTTGAAGCAAATAGCTTGTTTATGCAAAGATAAGCTCATATGTTTTACTTGGGATAGGAATATCCATTGAAGGGGTAACTAGTGATTAGGCTTAAAAGGTAGAGTTACCATTGCATTTTGTGAAAAATGGGAGTAGGTTATTCATGGGGTTAAATATTACCCATTGGAGGAAATTACCTAGGAATAGTATAAGAATGGTCATAGTCCATACTAAGCCATAGCAGTGTATGTGAATGTGAGGATTGTCACTTGAAGTACTAAGTGAGAATACTATTTCCAAAGTAGTCATGTAAGTTGCTATTGTTTATAGTATCATTTCACTATGTTCCTTTTATGCATTCTAGTTCATGATTTTCATACTCATAGGAGTAGCTACTATATGATTAGGTTCTAGTTTGTAGGACAAAACACTAAGCCCAAACATGCATTTTTTATGAGGTTTCCCAACAAATATCTTTGTTGAAGGGTAGGGCCATCTCACCTATGAGGTAGATGTGCAGGGTGTTGGAAGTGGATTCACTCTAAGAGGGGGGGTGAATCAGAGTGATACAAATTTTAACTCTTAAAGCACAAATTAAAATTTTTAACCTTTAACACAATATGACAGATTTTGTTTGAATCTTAACTCAATGAAACTTTGTTTTTACAATTGATGCTTGAACCTTGAATTCACATGTAACACTTATTAAAATCACTATATGATATGTTCAATTGAAATTTATGAACAATCTTGCTATTCTTCTCAAACAAAAATTAAAGACTTCACAAAATATAACTTTGAAAACATTCACATATGTAGTACAAAATGCAAATTTCAATTTTCTCTATGAAATACTTTTTGCATTAGATTTACACACCTTAAATTTGCATGACCAACTTGAAATTTTTTAAAATATCAGAGCATTGTATTACATCAATATGAAACAAAATGAGAGAGATAAATGATAAAACATAACACAAAGATTTCCTGAGTGGAAAAAACCTCATGGGGAATAAAAAACCACTAGCTAAAAATTCCTTTTCATTAATCAAAGAGCACCAACTTTGTAACAAGTTTTTGAAGCACCAACTTCATAGGAGCAAAAAATCTATAATAATACAGGAGCATGAACTCCACCTAAATTATAAAGCACCAAATTTAGTAGGAGCACCAAAACTTTTACAAAGTTACTGTCTAAAAATGCAAACACTAATGACCTTACAACTGCACTTTATTTGTAGTCCGAAAATCACTAATGAATACATAAACATAAAATATTTTCAAAGATTCCATCTACAATATGTACTATTCATAACAGTACCACAATAATTTCTCATAAATTTGAATGATATCTCTATTACAAGAACCTAAGATTTCAAAAAATAAAACCCTCTTACCTCTTCTCAAATATTGCAGATATAATAATGACATGACCAACAAATGCTCTGCATTTTCCTCATACATCCAAATCTGAACAATGGCTTAAAGCCATGTTTATATAGAGCACAAAATAAAATGAAACCCTTGTAACTAAAATGAAAAACCCTCAAGCCAAGTGACAACCCTCGAGTTAGGTTTTTGAAACTAAAAATTTAGTTTCCAACTACCTTTTTCAATCTCTTTGAAAAAAAATAACTACCTTTTCTCTTTTAAAATCTTTACAATTTTCTGATTAAGAAACAACAACTTTCCATTTCTCAGTAAAAGACAACTAAAATAATCTCTCTTCTTATTCGAGAAAACAACAAAGATCATAAAAGTAAAACTTCTTTCACTTTTAAATATATTACAAGACTGAAAGTAAAAAATCTTCATTTACCTCATTCACATTTGAAGAAGAAACTTGCAGAAGTTACCTCATGGTGGTTTGTAACAAAATCCCATGAAATATTCTAAGTTTACCTTCGCTTCCAACTCAAGTGAAGACCACCAATTGATTCTCTAGTTCATCATACCTCAAGTTAGAGAAAAGATTCACAAACTACTGGTATGACAAAAAAAAAAAAAAAAAAACTATAACTGAAATCACTTCATGGCAGTGCTGCTAGGGTTCAGCTACTTGCAAAGTGAAATGACAAACAAAATAATCAATTTTCCCTATTTCCTTCACCATCGAGTCCTTAGTCAATAAAACATAATAATTTGGAATCCATAATAAAATAATAATCATTTTGAGTTCCATCAATACTGACAACATAATGAAACCAATGAATAACACATCTTTGCCTACTCACAATCCACATGAGTAATGGAAACAACTATCAATTCCAAGTCAAAAACCATGTGAATTTATTCAAAGTCATTTCCAACATATTATATTTCAATGTGAAATACCCGATGCCAAAAGCCATGCTAATATAAGCCAACAATCCAAGTAATGAGTATGTTGATAACCACATGCAAGGTGAAGACCAAAGTCTTCAAGTTAAATATAAAACATCCGACTGTCAATAAGTTGAAAATAGAATGACTTGAGCCCAAAATAAACATTTAAAATTGGCTTAAGTGCTATGTAACATGCACTTCCAAACACCAATGAAATGTACCAATAAAACCGTTAATAACCATTCTCAAGTGCAAGATGAATGCACTTTTAAACCAAATAATGAACTTGATAATAATATCATTGATGCCAACTAAAGGAGATAAAAAATTTGTAATGTCCAAAATTCATATCAATAAAAAATGAATTCTACACAAATGTTGGATCACAGACTTTTGCAAATGATATGTCATGAAGCCAAGAATGTATACACCTGTAGTGATAGAATGAAAACATATAAACTGAAACAAGATATACCTTCACACTACAATGCCATAACTTGTATGTTCCATATCAAAACTAAAGTCGCCATGAAATATTTGTCTACATAAGAACCTCCAAACATCAGTATCACAACCATCATAAAGCTGCAAATCTGATTGAGATTCTGAATTCCAAAAACCAAAAATTCCAAGCCATCTAAATGTAAACACTGCCATATCAATCACCAAGATAACCAGAACACATGAATGTAAAAAATAATGGCAATGAAAATGAAACACAAAGATGCAAAATGAAATCATAGTTTTGAAATCAAAGACAAATAACAAAAGATAAGTTCAACAAACTATCCCTTTGTCCTTGATGGCAAAAAATTAGCCATCAAAACCAACCACTGAACCATCATTTTCTCTCCTTTTTTGTCACAAGGAAAAAGGAAGAAACATATAATATGTCATGAAATACAACAACCAACCAATACAGTAACCAACTACATAAACAATGTTCACCAAGTAACTATGTTCCCCCAAAACCATATCACTAAAAAGTCACTGAACCATGTACATAATCTACCCAATAATACCAACAATGGGATCAATAGAAGTGAGATTAAGCATGAAAATATGAGAGAAAGTCACAACATGTACTATCATTGATGGAGAAAATAAACTCCTCCACTCAACTGCCACTAACCAAAAATCCTTTCAAAGAGTCATATCCAAAAACTCAAATCAAAGTTAACTATCCCTGTGTACCAATACTAGAAAAAAAAAGCATTGTTTGATCTTTCCCTCTTTATAAGCAAGTAACGCTTCTACATGTATCTCCTTGTATTAATTATATGGATAAATAGAATATCATTGCATGCACAACAAACAAAGACCTTGTCAATGCTTAAGGAAAAATTGCAACATGAAGCTCCCCTTGATTCTTTGCAAATGAGATGCCAAAAGAGGGAATTGTCAAAGTAAGAATTCAACACTATAGAATTGTGTTGACATGATACTGCAACATTATTCTTCACCTTATGATCCATGATATTGCTACATGCTCTCTATCCAAATACAACACAAAACAACAACTGCTAATCCACTAAACAATTTGGGTATTATTATTGATATAGTCAAGATATAGTATCACAAACAAATTTAGTTTGGATTTTACTGCTGTCCATACTATACTCACTATCCATCATTGAAGAGTATGTTGTTTTAACAAAAAACACATGTTTATAGCTTTATCAATTTTGCTAGAATAGAGAAAAATCACTAATAATGAATAGACTATCTATCCATCAATTCATGTTGCCTTTTTCTTCTCAATTCATAGTAACACTTGTTAGAATG
>VDFB02146258.1:0-22107 GCA_007258455.2 Sequoia sempervirens | reverse complement strand
ATGTGACCCATTGCATGTCTATAGGCCCCTCACTAAGCCCCTAAACTCTAATCCTTCTCCTAAGAGTTGTAGCTCTCACTCTGTTATGGCATCACCATTTGGTCCATCGGTGCATGTATCTTGGATGGTCTAGATTTTTTTCTACTATTATACATATCCTCTCAAGCTCAGCCCTATTGTGATCTAGTTGGCTTAGAAGATCCTCATGTGTAGTCTCTATACTCTCTTCTCTTTTCATGGCCTGATCAAACTCCATCATGAGTGCTACAACCAGTTCTATTTCTTGGTCTCACTCATAAATAAGTGATGTCACCTAGGTGGTAGCTTGGTCTTTCTCCATAGTGAGGAATACCACCTATATAATGGCCTAATCCTCTCACACTCTACCCTCCTTGTAAGAAACTCTAAGTTTCACAATCAACTCACAAATGTATGTGTGCTTACTAGAATTCTATTGTGGCTTATAACTAGCTTGTATAGTCTACTCAATCTACATAGTTAACATAAATTTTTTTATGAATTGACCAATAAATCCAATCCACTCTCATGTGCACACTATAAAATTTCAAAAAATATATAATCAATCTCTCGCCATATCAAATAATCAAAATACATATGCATATAGTATTATACTCAAATCATAATTCACAATAAAAAATATTCTCACTTGGGTCCCTAATTTTCTAGCCAGGATCCAAGAGAGTTGTCATTCTAGTAGTTTATGTGGCTAGTAATATATTTATTTTGGTAGCTATTCTTATTTATGGTACACTGGAGAGCCTCATAGCACGTTTACTTCTCAACTCCCCATTAAATGTCTAACTTAGTGCAACACTAACATATGATATTGGCCACACTACTCAAGGTTCGGCTCTAGGACTCTCCTCTATAGTAATAATGCTCTCATCCTTGTGTCATTGTTTCCCCACTACTAGTACCTATGTAGCCTCCTCTTGAACCTCCCCCTCCTCATCACTTGTATCCTCATCCCCACTCTCCTCATCTTAAAGTCCCAATATCTATGATAGGGGTATCCACTAAATACATAGGTGTTAGTCATGATGCCTAACACCATGCCATAAATCTTGGCACAAATCTAACAACATTAGAATTTGAAGTTAAATTTGCATCAACTCCCTCTTCATTAATTTTCTTAGTGGGATATCAATAAATATATGTTGAGGTTTCTCTCATTTTCTTATGGTGTTGTGGTTTAAACAAATGTATGTTGATAGTTGTAGGCTTCCTCTACATCTATCTAAACTACCACATAACCTACCCATATCACAAGGGCCCACTGATGTAGTGTATACAACTGAGAAACTATCAATCCCTATACATACCACCCAACTAACCTCTCATTCTTTTCCATCCTAACATCTACCTATAAGGTGAACATAATGCGCCTATGCTCAATAATCTATTGAATTTATCCCACAAGAAGAGTATGTCTTCCAATTTATATCACCTCCTTAGTGCATAGGTTTATTCGTGTGGCACATCCCATATGGTTGCTATCAAGTAACCATTTGGTTGTATACATTTAAGATGCTCAAATTCCCACACATGTTGTAGCATGCAATTGATTGAGTTATTTACCTCATAATGAACCTAGTGACCTAGATCATGGTACAAGTGGGTGATCATGCTCCATCCCAACGTAAAAACTATTCTTGTCTCATTCATCACCTTGATAGTATGTACATGGTTACCATATAAGTGTTTGCCTCATCCATTTTGATTAATTCATATGCAAACAATGATAACAATAACATGTTATATAAAAGGGATGAGCACTACCCCCTACTTGAGCCACATCATATAGATGTGACCTATTTGGTCCTTGGGAATGATTTAGTCATCTACAGAGTTTCCCTAATTGAACATAGGACATTAGTTACTACTTGATGATAAAAATATATTGGCCCCTAATGGGTAATCTAAAAGTGTGATAGGAATCATCTAGTGTCATTGTTATGTCCCTAGTAGGTATAATAAAGATCCAGTAATCTACATCCAAACTATGCTTCAAGGTGATCAACATATGATCATGAAATTATATCTCTAGTATTATGAACACCTAATAGATCCCCACCTAATGTAGTAGTAAAATCTCTTTATGAGAAATTTTTCTAAGGTTTCTCTACAACAATATGAGAATTCCCCCTCCTATATCCTCTCACGTTACCAATGGTCACTGGAAATATAAAGACCATATTTATCAATTATATACATTCAAAATATCAATCTATTTCTCAAAAACAAAAACAAAATCACCTTCCTAAGGGACACATTTTCCCTTATATGTCAATGCGCCCTTAGGATGATGGTGAACCTTAAGAATTATTTCACATTTAGAGGACAATATTACACCATGCAAATGATAGCATGTTGGTTAGACATCACTAGTGAAGAATTCCTCCATACTATGTGGGTCCCATCAAGGCCAAACAATGAGTTAAAATAGCACCAATTTTCTACATACCTCTTGTAGGATGAGACTCCACTATATCTCTCAACTCATATAAAGTATTTTCCATTGGAATTTTCACTCTCCAAGTGCTCTAGGTGCTCAAAGTTTTAATTTTTAGAAAATACAAATGTATAGTAAATTTATTTATTATACTATTTATAGTATATTTTTTTTTAAATAGAACTTTTTGCAATACCTCTTACAAAGAAACTTTCATAATTTTTGTTGTGAGATCATATTTTTTTGATTGCTTCTTGTGTTTGAATTTTATTTTTATTTTCAAACTAACTCTTTTGGAGAGTCTTTCCACCAAATTCTATCTTGAATCTAATAATGGTTGATTCTCCTTCTTGATTTTGCATCCTAGATCCGAGGTAAAAATGAAGGGGCATACATTTACCTTTATTCTTGGTCTATTTAATCTTCATATCAATTTTATTTTTGTATTAGAACTCTTTTGTTTGATAATTTTTCTTTAGACTAACACACTTTTATCTTGCAGGATTATATGATTTTTTGACATTGTGATTTTGTAAGATTACAACATCAAACATTGTGGTTTTGCAATTTTTTAGTCTAGGAGCATCATCCTTCTACTTGAATAATATTTACATCCTCTATACTATCATTTTCATATTTTCTTGTAGAATTTCATTTCTATACTTTAGCATAGCTTATCACTTAGTGTCATCATCATGCTAAAGTTGAGGGAAATATAATGTATAAAATTGTGTACCCCACAATTTTTCATAATGTTTTGAAACTATTTTGGCATCCATTATTGTAGCATGTTTTAGCTTCATTTTTTACTAAATCTTGGCCTATACTCTCTCCACTGAGGTTTTCCAAGATTTAATAATATTATATTATTCTTGCTTCTATTCTAGGAACATATGTTAAATTCTAGAGAATTTCCCTTGGACATGAATGTGATGTACAGACCTCCACACATGTTAGCATACCAAAAGTTTTTGAATTTAAATTGTCGAGCTTTCTTGTTATAGCATTCACCTAGTAAAGTAATTCCCTTTGCATACAAATATAATCTAATAATTCCCTCATATCCTTTTGGAAAAATAATTTTGGATATCTTGGCTACTCTCTCTCTCTTGGGAAAACTCTATTGCAACTCCATTACTATTGGTGTAGGTTTTTCTATATATTTTTTTTCTTACACATTATTAAGCATACTTAGGTTATATAAGACATGGTTTATGTGAGGACACGTGGCGTAATCCATCAATTGCATGTATTGCTCTCACCCACACTTGGGTGGTTGAGTCTCACACTCTCTTTTTGGCCTTTTATGCCACCTCACAAAACCACTATCTTGTCTCTTTCTAAGTAGGTTATGCCACATGTTTGGCATTTTCCAAGTAGGTATAACTTCCACCTAATTTGGTTATTTAGGAGTTATTACCCCTCTTAGAATTATATGCCCATATTATGCTATACAATTAGCACTCACCTCTCCCTTCTAGCTAGTTCAGATGAGTTCATATCAACTCAATTAGTACAAGGGAGTGTTGATGTATATTGTATCATTTGGAGTGTGATAATATCATTATTTTTTTATTGCACCATATTCTAGCATTTCATCCTCTTGTTGCTCTCGTGTAGAAGGTTAATATTGGTTTTGCAGGTGATCCTAGATGCTCAAGTTCATTAATAACTCTTGCATGGTTTCAGAGCATTAGGATCTGCTAGCTCCTTCTCAGATTGGGAGAAAATCATCATTGAGCTTTTGTTGGGTGCATTTTCATCCAAAATGGATATCACCATTGAGTCCAAGAGGTTGAACAGACAAATTTTGATATAGAATACTCCATATTTTGGCTTCAAAAAAAATTTGAGCCTTTTTGAAGGGCTTGAAGAATCTTGGCATAAAGATTTCGTACAGATCGTACATAATTCATACCGTCACCACGTGGAAAAGTCTCCACCTGCATCACCTTCACAACACCGGGTAAAAAGATTCCATTTTTAAAATTTTATATTATAAAAAAAATCAAATTGTTTTATAAATGAAAATGTTTTTTTCAACCAAAAAATATATATATTATTCAGTCGAAAGTACAACGACCTGCAAACTGCAGGTGATAGTACTCGTTGCAGGTATAGACAGGCCCACCGAATGCCACTTGGCACCATTTTTTGCACAACCCCCATACTAGTCACATGGCTAATCGTTGGGAATTTTTTGTAAAAATATATATATTTTTCAAATTTTATTTGTAAAAGTTTATTTAAAAAAAATAATAGAAAGATTTTATGCGGCAAGGTTGCAGGTCGTACCTGCATACACAGGTACCGGCCTCTACAGGTACACAAGGGAGCAGGCCCCACATGCCACGTGTCCTCGCTGCGTTGGGTCCTATAGCCGCGGGCCCCACAAATATAACTGGTGGTCTATTAAAAATTTGGCAGCTGCATATAAAAATTGACAACTTTTTGAAGAAATCATAAACGACTTTCAAAATTAGCGGGTATCAAAGATTCCATGGAATATTCCTAGATTCTCTTGACTGGAACCGCATCGACTGGTGACAGCCAGTCGACCGCCAAATTTAATCACAGCTTTTTCTGATGTCATCCTACATCAACAGTAACGTCAATTCCCTTTTGAAAATTCCTCCCCCCTCTCCAATGATGTTTTGCATTTTGCACCTAAACTTTAGAGGCCTCTAACTCAGTCATCCGAGCTCCATTTTGTAAGAAATTTATTTTGATTTGGGGTGGAATTTCATAGGCTTCGTAGTGGTGGAATTTTTTTGCTCAAGTGATCCTGATTTTCCAGAAAATTAGTTTTCTCAGTAGATTTGAAGGACAATTCTCATTTTTGAACTTCAAATGGCTATAACTTTCACATACAACCTCAAATTGAGGTGATTCTTTTTTTGAAAGTTGATATTTTTCCAAGCACTACACATTGGTGCTATTTTGAGGTTCTTATTCTGATATTAAATTGTACTTTTAGTATATGGGTCCAATTTTGGACATTGTAAAACTCTGGTAACAACTCCAAAATTGTAAACACACTAATTATAAAGTGTCACTATCATATTTTTTGGGGGGGATCATTGATTGAATAAATTTGGGGGGGGTGATCTTGTGATGTTTTTATTTCTTTCATTTCATTTTGTTGTGTGTTAGTACAATGGGAAAAACTCAAATTGAACTCCTGACTCCATATAATTATGAATTATAGAAAAAAAATAGTATGGAATTATCTAAGGCAAAAAGGTTGCACAGGCTATGTAAGAGAATCTATTCTTGAGCTTACTGATGTTGATGCTAAGGAAAAATGGGAGACCAATCGTGAGAGAGATCTTGGTTACATTTTTCACTATTCTCTTTTGATTTACAATTTCATCTTGAATCATGCAAGACACCGAAGGAGGCTTGGGGGACTCTTCAAAATTTGTATGGTAAAATTGAAAAGATTAGGGGTTATTAAATTGATAATGATTTGATGAATCTTGATCCAAAAAATTTTGACCACATCCAAGACTATATATCCAAGATTAAGCAACTAAGAACACAGCTAAATGATTGCAAGATTACTAAGGAGGATTTACAATTGATTCTCAATGTGTTATCCAAGCTTGGTCTGGAGTATTCATTGTTTGTTTCTAGCTTTCACACCAATAGGATTTCTATGGGAACAACATATGTTGAGCCTACATTTGATGCATTTTCAGATCTTCTAATCCAAGTGGAAGCAAAGCTGAATCAAATGGGTCTCTCATCAAGGCTTCCAAGTCACAAGCATTGGTGGCTAGTGAGCCTAAGGTATAGAAAGAATCAGGGCATCTTGATTAGAAACAAAAGAAGAAAAATAACAAGCCATAGAAATAATTTGAATCCTCCCCCTCAAAAGGGAATCATCTAAAAAGGAGAATCCCACATATGCATATTGCAAGAAATATGGGCATATTGAACACCAATATTATTTAAAACAAATTGATGAGTTGAAGCATCTTTTAACAAATAATAAAATCATTTTACCTTCAACTATGTCAAAGGATTCATCATCTTCTTCTAAACCAAAGTTAGAGAAACAAAAGGGGAAAGCACTTGTTTCCATTGTAGATTTTGAGTCAGGGAAATGGATCCTTGATTCTGGAGCCTCACATCACATGGCTTCATCATAGAGTATGTTCTCTTCATTTGAAACTTGTTTGTCACCAAACATCCTAATGGCTAACAACACATGTATGTGTGTTTGTGGGAAAGGATCTATTGACATAGACAAAGAATCATTCAATGATGTTCTTTGTGTTCCTTCATTTTCAACAAATATTCTTTCTATCTATCAGATCAAACATGGTGGGGAAGGAAAAGGCGTTGAGTTCACACTAGATTCTATTATTATTTAGGATTTGCATAGCAGAGATATTTTTGCAGTTGGGGAGGCAGATCATCAATCTCGACTATACACCTTCTCACATTTTTCCTCTAATGTTCCTTCGGCTAATGTACGCACTCATGCATCTAGCGTGAACATTGTTGAGGAGATTCAATATGGTCAAATGAATCTTCGTATTCTTTCAACTAAGGTTCAAGAGCCATGTGTTGATACTCCATCTCCTACATCACCTATTATTTTTTATGATATTTGTATTGCTACATCCATGGCTTCTATTGCTTCAGTGCAGTAGGACATTCATTGTCTTCCAGACATAGCTACTCGGGATGAGTACTTGACAAACATTGCAAGTTTGTTTTGTGAGTCCTATCTTGTAGACTTGGAGGACACAATTGAGTGCATACATCTTCTCTTTGATGAAGTTGCTTTGTCTTCTTCAAATGTTGAGGGGAAACCTTTTGGCCCTCTTGTTCTTTACCCACACGATCATTCCTCACAGTTTGACATGACTATGGCTACTATTGAGCAACATTTGGAGGATACACCTTTGTCTTCAGAGAAGATATCTTTGTCTTCAAATTTTTTTCTACATCCATCTTCACTAGGTCCTAAATTGTCATCTTGTGCAGTGTGTCCTAGAACACCTGATTTGATGGTGACAACTTTCTCCACATGGGGACACCTGAGAAGAGTTCAGAGACATCATACATTTTCATCATTATTCCTTCATATTCCTTTCAAGAATGGGAAGATATCTTGCATACATCCTTGGTTTTCTTTCTTCCTAAGGGGAGTAATATTGTTTGGAAATCTTGGATCATCTTCAGCTTCTTATGTCGAGCATTCACCAACAATGTAGGAGATTCTACATTGGGGGACTGCATGGTCCTTCTTCTCTCTTGGGGGGAGTTTTGTCTTACGGGTTTTCTCTTTCTCATATTTTGAGAGGTTTCATCACTACACATGGGTACCTAACATGGCCTTGTAGCTAGGACCCATCTTTGCATCATTTCACCCTTTTACTCACCTAAGCTATGCTTAAGGGGGGGTGTTGGTGTAGGCTTTTTTATATTTATTTTTTCCTACACATTATTAAGCATACTTAGGTTATATGAGACATGGTTTATGTGAGAACACATGGCGTAATCCATTGATTTCATGTGTCGCTCTCACCCACACTTGGGTGGTTGAGTCTCACACCCTCTTTTGGCCTTTTATGCCACTTCACAAAACCACTATATTGTCTCTTTCTAAGTAGGTTATGCCACATGTTTGGGATTTTCCAAGTAGGTATAACTCCCACCTAATTTGGTTATTTGGGAGTTATTACCCCTCTTGGAATTATATGCCCATATTATGTTATATAATCAACACTCACCTCTCCCTTCTAGCTAGTTCAGATGAGTTCATATCAACTCGGTTAGTACAAGGGAGTGTTGATGCATATTGTATCATTTGGAGTTGATAATATCATTATTTTATTAATGCACCATATTCCAACATTTCATCTTCTTGTTGCTCTCGTGTAGAAGGTTAATCTTGGTTTTGTAGGTGATCCTGGATGCTTGAGTTCATCAAAAACTCTTACAATTACAAGGATGAAGAAATATTTTCCCTAGAACAATCTCTCTTTATTGGCTTTGATTTGGAGTGCAATATTTATCTTCAATTGAATCCTTAAAAGAGCTCACAATTTCTCTCCTACTTATAGTGTTTGGTAATATTGTTCTTATTACATTTGGATAATCAAGTCGTAATTTATATATTGTATCTTCCATTATCTTTTGTAAAATATTTTGGTGTATACCACCACCCATTTTATCAATACACACACTATGGTATTATTCCCTATAGACCAGGGTTGACATTTATAGATTTATTTATTTGTCACTATACTAAATTTCTCGATGCACATAGGATAGGAGCACACACTATTTTCTACTTTATTAATCATCATTTATTTCTAGAGGTTACAAGAACAACATAGGGCTTGACCACTCTTAGCAAGCTCCCAAACATCCCCAACCATTTTTTATTTTTCTTGTAGCTATAGATATTTTGGGAGCATTTGATCACATGAAACTTTTACAAGTGTTTCCCTATTCATTTCTTATTTCTATTCTTCACTTAAAATAATGTAAATATTATTATTTCTCCCATTTATTCATCTTTGTGTCACCTCAAACACCAGTATGTTCCTATTTCTAGTTGTGGAGAGTGGACAAGCAATTAGACCAAAATAGAGCATTTTCTAGAATTTTCTTAATATTTTGGGTCATAAAAACTATGACATGATGTATAGACATCCACATAAACTATTGACATTCTAGACAATGTTCTCCATATTCTAATGCCAAGTTTCATTTTACATTTTTTTTTCAAAAAGTATTTTCTATAAATTTGTGTTCCCATTCTCAAAAAATAGCATTTGATTAGTCTCTTTCATGCTTTAGCTTAGTGAAAAGATTCCATTCCCAAGTTTATAGCATTTCATGGGTTTCTAGATTTGTTTTGTTTTTCTTGAATTCAATAGCAACAAAATACATTTTGTTTGAAACAAGAGTAATCTTAGAGTAGTGAGGTAGAGAATCATTTAGTTGGAAAATAAGTACATGTTTAGCTAAATCAAATTTCCCCACTTTACAATATCCACTATATTAAATATCAAGATTCTATACTTGAATATTCATGATCAATGGTTTCACAAATTGTGTTAAGCTAGGAGACTAAAGTGTATATAACTTTTTGCATTGAAGATCACTTTGCATGAATACAAAATAATACATGTTTTCTTCACCTAGTGCACTTTATCTTTGTTGTTCATATTTATTTATTCCCCTTGATACCACATTCAACTACAAATTATACAATGTATACTCTCCATGGCATACTATCTTCATACTCTATTTGTAGAGTATTAAAAATTTATCCCTTTCTAGATAATTACTAAGTATAAAATAAAAAATGGAACCATTTTCATGGTGTGTTAAAGTTGGATGATTTATCATCCAAGCATCATTTCTAACATACATATGTACAAATCTACTCTTGTATTTTAACCAATTAGTAATATCAAACCAAATCTAACATTTTAAACCTCACTTTATAGAAGTTTTGATTCATATTGTTAAGAAGGTGCAACAAATCATGGAACACATTATTGATAGATCTAATTAAAATATTAGATATACTTGTGCTCCTTTTTGAAGTGGATAATAAAGGAACATCATTCTCCCATTAAGCTCTACCTCATTTAAGATTCTTTTAATTATTTAGATAGGAATATTTATGCGAGAAGGAAGATATTATATCATAGCAAGGTGTGTGTATCAATAGCCTTGACTATAGGTCTTAGCTTACACTCCAACCATCATTTATAATTCTAAAATATTGTTTCATCTTGTAAATGTGTTTATTGTTTTTTTGTTGAACATTACTACACATAATACACTATTTTCCTTCGTCTTAATCAACATTTACATATAATACTTAGTGCCAGTTTTCAATCAACTTTGTCATGTTTTATTTGTTATGATAGAAATTGTTTAATTCTTTTATGCATTATGTGGCAGTAGATAAATTTTAAAATTGCATCAAATATTGATAAACTGTAGTACTATTTGTATTTTGTCTTTTCTTTCTAATGTGGAATAAAAAATTACTTGACAATGTTTCATTTTGTATTGTTTGGAGACACTTATTGTGTTTTCTTTGCATTGGTCATTTTCCTCTCACTATGACATTTTTATAGAAGCTTAGAATATGAACTGAGAGGGCAACTTTTTGTTTTGTTGTTGCGTGCACATTTATACCAACATATAAAAAACACTTTGTTGATGCCAATGATTCAGATGATAAGTGGTTTTGGGAACAAACCAATCTTGAGAAAGATGAGTTTATAAATTATGCATAAGAAAACAAACAATTAGTAAAGAAACAACAATTGAGAAAATATAAGCAAAAGACTTTGAGAAAATACATATGCTACTTCTATTCATAATTAGGAATGAATAGGGTACACCAAATATTACAAATAGTACGGTAAAGATTAAAGATTCTTGTGACTAGAAAGGGGTGAACACATCAAACTAGTTTGCCTACAACTATACAATTATATGTCATCATCCTTCAACGTGAAGTGGTGAGGGAATAAATAATATATATTACGATTACAAAACAAGAAAGGAAGATGAAATGATTCTTGTTCATAAATCGTCAACCTTCTAACTACTTGTTGGTTGAGCTCCCTAATAGTTGGCATTCCATTCTACAACTAACAAAGAATTACATTAAAGATTTCAAGTATAATGAACTACTAACTATGTTAAGAGTTTGCAAAACGATATTGAGTCATATATAGTGACACGTGATGAGACAATAACTTGCATGAGGCCATGTGAAGTGGCACACTAACTCAAAGACTTACACACAAGACACATATGGTGTCACGCAACACATAATAATACTAAAAACTAAATAAATAAATAAAATTCTAAAGACTCATACATCTATTTACTAATAAATTATCCTTAAATATAAAATTCTAAATACTTAAATATATTATACTTACAACAACTCCCCATATTTATCAAAAGCATTAAAAGCTAAAATGGACACTTTTGTCCCTCACACTTCCTCTATAATCATTTAAATACTTTAGTGAATGCGAAGTTGAGCCATAACTCCCATTTTGTCTCATAATTTTCCCTCGTGGTTTTGTCCCACGTCTTAGGTGGCAAACACATAGCTATGAAGGAGACGCTAGACGTAGGAAGAAAACTTGGATGAAACAAAACCACAAGTGGATGAACAAGTGGGACATCAATTTGCATGAGTGTCCTAGCACCAATAGTGAAATAAAAAGCTATGTGACTGAAAAATTCAGAACTGCCATGTGGACAAACCAGATTGGGCGAAAAAAAGCATACTACATCAAAGAGTTTAACCCGACAAAGGATCATGGTGAAAAAACTTATTTAGGTGCAGATATTAAAGGGAAAGCGAGGTTGTTAGTGGCACAATTGAGGACGGGATCACATCACCTTAGGTGTGAGACCGGTAGGTGGAAGATACCCAAGGAAACTTGGGAAGAAAGAACTTGTATTTTCTGCAATAAAGGGGTTGTGGAAACAGAATGGCACTTCATCATGGAATGCATTGCTTACGAGGATATCCGCACTCAACATGAAAATAGTTTGAAAGTGGACAATATGCACCAGCTATTTGAGGAAGATAAGATTAATCAGACGGCTAGCCTTCTAGTCAAACTTAACAGCAGGAGATCTGACTTGGAAAAGAGTATGAAGACAAATTAGGCCTGTTTTGTCTCGGTCCCATAGACTGTTTGGTCTCGCGGACGTCATTAAAATCTTTCATTCATTCATTCATTCAAAACAAGTAACCGACCATCATGTTTGTCATGACTTTTTTGTCACATATAAAACTATACTAGGGGCAATTCCATCGTTTTCACAATTGAAAGGAATAGACTCCCCTGGGAAAAAGTAAGTGTGCAAAGACAAACAAATGCACACTCATTCCAGACGTACACATTATATTGATTAAAATAATATATTTGTGTTGACATAACCGAGAAATAGTTGTAATATAATCACTAAAAAGTGGCAGGAGGGCCCCACAATAGGAATTTTTTTTAAGGATGATAAATGTTAACGTGTGTAGCAAGTTGTTCGTAATTATATATCTTTGTACATAAGAAAAAGATCACATTTTTTAAATTTACAATGCGGTAATTATTTATAATGTACTAAGAAGTCTCATGTTTGAGTTAAAATAATAATAATAAAAGTATTTTAAATTTGGCAATTATTTATATGTCAAAATATTGATATAAATATTTAACAATACACATAATATTAGTGATGTTAGTTTATTAAAGAGCAAACGGTTGAGTTGGCAAGCATGTAATGGATGTAAGGACTAAAATAAATTTGGTGTACAAGTTAATGATAATTTCTAATGGAGGTGGTTGATATCATGTGTCTTCATGGAATGAGTATATCATTGTTTGAGGTGACTTAGAGGATAGATGGTTTTGGATTGCGATTTTTCCTAGCCATTTGTGTTAGGTGTCACCTTTAGGTTTGAATGCTTGTTTTTTAAGTGTATTTTGTGCTTGCATGGCTGCTCACATGGAGCTTGAGAAGGGGAAAAGTAAGTTGATGAAGGAGTGTCAATAGTTTAGGGTGGAGAAGTGTAGACAAAAATATAAGAAGTATGGAGAAGATATGTTGGATAATTTCTCTATATTATTGGAAAGAGAAACATGGAAACTAGATTTGATACCATGGGTCATGAGAGTTTGGAAATTCACCAAGTAGGTGGATGTCTCTTTAGGTGTAGGGATTACTTTTGCTATTGCAAGGATGCTTCTAAAATATAAATAGTTGATGGGGAGATGTACTATGTTTGATATTGCACGGGATTTAAGTTGTACAACACTATTATCTTCTATTGATAAAATGTCTCTTCTTCATGATGACATTAGTGGCATTGAGAACTAGGTTGAAGAGTTTTTTAACTATCATCTTGGGAAGGTTTTCAATTGTCAAAAGATACAAATATGGTCTGCAAATTGAATAAAGCATTGTATGGACTGAAGCAAGCTCCCAAAGCTTGGTATGCAAGGTTCCAACAAGGATTCAGAAAAGGTACTACAAATAACAATCTATATTTCAAAATTAAAGGCGAACAAATCTTAGTTGTGTTGGTATATGTTGATGACATAATCTTCAAAGGAAATGAAGGTATGTGCAAAAGGTTTGCAGAGGAAATACAAAAATAATTTGAGATGTCAATGTGTGGGGAGATGAATTTATTCCTTGGTTTGCAAATCAGTCAATCAACGAAAGATATATTCATATCACAATCTAAGTAAAATAAAGAAATTTTGAAGAAGTTTGGAATGGATGACTCTAAACTGGTATGTACTCCTATGGTTATTGGTTGTAAGTTGAGTAAGAATGATGAATCTCCTAAGACAAACTAGAGCAAGTATAGATCAATGATTGGTGGACTATTATACCTTACTACTACTAGACTAGAGTTTGTCTTGTGGCTAGATTTCTAGAAGATCCCAAAGAATCTCATGTTACAATAGTGAATAGGATATTCAGATATTTGAAGGGCACTTTGGATTATGGTTTGTGGTATCCTAAGGATACAAAATTCTCCTTGAGTGCACACACACACACACACACACACACACACATATATATCTTGATTATCATTATATATATACTCATAATAAAAAAATTAACGATAATAATTTTGAATTAATAATGGCTAAAAATAATTAATCCAATTCAATTAGTAAATAATAGTAACAAGTATTAATAATAATTGATTTATAAACATTTTAATATTGATGCTTAATAAATTATAATAATTTAATATTAATTAATAATATAAATTTATTAATATTAAATAATTTAACAATAATTCTACTAAAGCTAAATTATTAAAAAAATATCATGACATATATAATATTAAATAATTTAATAATAATCCCATTAAAACTAAATTATTTCAAATAGAGGTTGTGACAATTAAGGGTAATAGTGCATGAATAAAATTATATACATTGTTTACCATGACAAGTTTATTGTTCATATCAAATATAATATTGTTTGAGGTGTACTTGCCTATGTCTTGCAAGTCTAAAGTGCAAGAGAGACATATTTATCTCTCATTTGTTGGTCCATCCTCTCAATAGTCTTAATCACATGGAATTCACAACTCATTAGAGATCATTGAAAACAATCTAGAGAACCAATAGGATGAAGCAAATATTTTGCAATTGTAAGAACAACATGAAACCATGAAAAGCACAATATACAAAATGTCCTCCAATCTTATTTCTCTAAAAAAAAGTTCAAATACTTTTTCTCTATTTCCTATACAAAGTTGTGTAAATTTATACAAAAAGGTATTGTACACTACTGAAATTTTACAATATATAGGTGAAAACACTTCACCTTTTCATATAACTTTCATCTTTTTGTTTTTGAGCATTTTACACGCCTAGTCTTCTTGTGACATTTTAGTTGCAATTGTTTTATAATTTATAATTACAAACATTGGCTATTAATAATGGGAAAATACATATTGAAATTATTACATTATGTAGGTCAAACATTTTTAATGCTTCATATTCAATATTAATCCAAAATTGATGGTTGACAATTACTACTCAAAGGCACAAATCTCTCATTTGCACTTTACATTCTCCACTTTAACAGACCCATACCCAATGCATCTCTAATTTGACCAATAGGAAAGGCCCTACTAGGATCTTTAAGTCTTGGTAAATTCTCATTTCGAAATATCTCCTTATTAATATTTGGGTGTGTCATGAATTGAAACCCATGATTTACTTTTCTGCATGTCTAGACCTATAAAATTTAAAGGGAAAGGGTGTCTTGCACTTCTAATTTATTCAACCTACCATCATATTTAAGAACAATATTAATATTTTCTTTTGGCTATTACGGGCCAATCTAGAAGTTTTATTCTTATAGCAATAGATTATCAACAATGAGTTCCATCTTAGCTTTCAAGGAATCCAAATTTTGGTTTGTTCTTTGTGATTTTCATGGTTATATTTCTTGACTCGTGCAATTGTTAACTTTCCTTGTAATCTATTGAAATAACTTCATCAAATACAAAAATTAGCTCAACAATATTGTATTGAAAACCCCAAGGATAATAGGAAAGATATTACATCTAGATAAACATATTTAGTGTCTCCTCCTCATATTTTGGACTTAACATTTACAATCGTTATACATAGCCACATTTTCCTCTAACATTTTTCAAACAACTCATGTGCCATTTCTACACTTCTACATTCTACATTACTTCAATACATTTTTCAAATGAATAACATGCATTGTCTATGCTTCCACATTTCAAATAAATATCTAACGAATCATTTACATTGACTACTTTTGACAAAATCTACTCTCACATATTCTAATTAAAACTCTCCTTTAACCAAACGTTGAGGAGGTTGGCTTCACACTCACATATGTAATTGTTTAAGAGCTTTCAAAGCCCTTTCGATATGTCCATTCAATATATATCCTAGAATCATTATGGCTCATGAGAATAAAGACTCTTTAACGCATTTTGTTCAACAGCTCATATGCCATCCCTACATTTCCACATTTTGTTTACATGTTTTCCTAGGTAGTTGTAAGTATATCATATAATAAATTCCTCCATTCCTTATGCTCCAATGAATGTCCATTATCTATTCCAAGGCTCACATTTCATCGTTGGCAGAGATGATGATGGCAATGGTGAATAAATTTGATGATCATGTGTGCAATTATTACGAAAATGCCACTAAAACCCACATCCCTGCTTGTTCATATTTTGGTAGACTTTAAAACTTCAGATGCATTAGAAACCTTACTTCCTATACAGAGTAAAGAACATATAGTTTCAGGATTTTGATGTACCTTAGTAAAAATTATAAAGATAGATTCAAAAGTTTGAAATCCCAACATGCACCTCTTTTTAAAACACATTTTCACTTAGAAGCTTCATCTCCTTGAACATGTAAGTCCAACAGGATAGTTGCAACTATAGCATACAATAAAACCCCCCCTTCTTGTATGCTTTGAATAGACATCCATACTTTGTTCAAGCCACCAGTGAGCATATCATGAGTGTTGAAAACATAGCTCAGAGGTGTCTCCAGCCTGGAATTGTGTCACCCAGGTTGGAGCAGTTGTGGAAATAGACATCTCCAGATTTTTCCTATTTTTTTTCTTTATCTTCCTTATCTACAACGCAACGTACTTGCCAAGTTTGGAAAATTTCCCTTTTAGCAAAACAGCTTTGCTTTGTTTTCTTTGTTAATCTCTACTCCATCATAGGTGATGAGAGGTTATAAAAAGGAGATCAATGTGAGTGTTTGCGATATACAGATGAAGTCTTTTTTGTAGGAATGACACAAGACAAAGGGAGATTGTAGTGAACAGAAGAAGGAGTTCAATATTATCCAAGTTTGCAGTTTCATTGTGGATGCCAAGTTCTGGCAGTTATTGTAAATTTCTTCTTTTCTGCTATAATAAAATCTCTCATTGAATGTTGGTTTTTCCCCAGAGTTAGGGGTTTTCCAAGGTAAACCATTGTGTCAAGTGTGATTAATTTTCTCTAATTTTCTATTGCATTCAATATTTTAGTGAATGGTGTTGTGCATGCTTTAGTTCTTTGTTTCAGTAATTTAACTTATGTTATTCAAATTCCTGAGTTTAAACAATAGTGAATTTATTACTGGGTTTCACAACACCAATAGGGGAGACATATTTTTCACATGGTATCAGAGCAAATACTCTGAAAGAGAAAACTAGGGTTTAATCACACAAGTGCATGTTTCAATTTTCTTTTTGTGTTTAGGGAGGTTTAAGTCTTTCATGGCTCTTTGCAAATGGTGCAGCCGTAATAAGAGATCTCGCATGTAATCTTTAGGACAAAACTGGCAATGTGGAAAAGAAAGCACCCTTTCCTCATATCGGGAGAGAATGGTCCAAGGAAATAAGCAAAACTTCACCATCATTTCTGCTCGACATGCTACGCCTACCGGGTGACCTACCGGAAAGAAGATGCCAAAGCTAGACGCATCGTTATGGATGGGGTCAAGGATCACCTTGTTCCTCATATTGCAGATTTAGACACCTGCAAAAAGATGTATGATGCCATACTCAACCTATATCAGAGTTCAAATTTGAACAGGCAGCTGATTCTCAGGGATAAGCTGAGAAACACCAGAATGAAGAAAGGGGAGAGCGTTGTGGACTACCTTACCAGGATCAGAACAGTAAAAGATGAGCTAGTAACTGCCAGGGTAGCAATACTAGATGATGAGGTTGTCAGGATTGCATTGGCAGGATTCACAAAAGATTGGGACATCTTTGTCAAAGTTGTATCCGAATGGCAAGATATTCTTGATTGGGATCAACGCTTTTGGACCGACATTTCTACTCTGTGAAGAGCGCAGATGTTGTTTTCGCATAATGGGAGTTGCGCCAGGGTCAAGTATGGGGTGGAGGAAGAGACGTTGCTCTTTGCCAGCAGCGTAAAACTAAGAAAGGTTTCGCAGTTGAGAGTCTACCCCAGTATGAGCGCGAAAAAGAAAGCATCTGAAGTAAAATTGTTATGGTTGGTGATCAACTATGACATTATGTCAACAATGTCCGAATCTGGGGCTATGATACGGCGAAGAAGCGAAGCAGATACGAATCTCAAGCATGTTGAATAGCTTATCCTCTAGGATCTGTGATAATGAGTTTGTTTCAAACCGCTTATCTATAGCTCGAAAGCACTAAGGTTTGTTATCGGGATACATATGATGAGTTAGAGAAAACTTCTCCAACTACAAAGCAGAAGAAATAGGTTTCCAGATAAAAATGGGAAACAAGTCCACATGCACTCCAGTTGGGAGAGGGACTGTTTCATTTCAGAGGGAGTCAAACAATGATATTAAGATCACAGATGTATTGCATGTGCCAGGGATGTACATGAATCTAATTTCAGTATCTACCCTTGAAGACAAAGGGTACAGCGTACTCTTTCAAGGATAGAAGGTGTATTTAAAACACAAGGATTGGAAGAAGGTAAAGTAGATTGGAGTTAGAAGTGACAATTTATACATATTGTAGTTTGAAACTCCAAAGGCACTAGTGAGCAGTAATAGCAGCAGGGAAATAGGAGAGCTATGGCATAGATGAATGGGACATATACACCATGGGGCATTGAAATTGCTCAGAGAAACCGTGATAGGAATTCTAGAGTTGAATGCAGAGCACGGTGATGCATGTAAAGGGTGTGCACTCAGGAAATTTTCAAAGGCAGCCTTCCCTAGAAGTGACAGTAGAAGTACAGGTGTTCTTGACTTGATACATTCTGATATTTGTGGTCCCATGTCTACTCAGTCTTTGAGGGGTTATGAGTATTACATAACCTTCATTGATGATTTCTCTAGGAAGACCTAGATATATTTTTTAAAAGTCAAAGATGAGGTCTTCAGTCGCTTCCAAGAATTCAAAGCTCTTGTGGAGAATATGACAGGAAGGAAGATCAAGGTTCTTCAGACAGACAATGGTGGTAAGTATAAAAGAAAAGTCTTCCAGGAGTTCTGTACCAAAGAAGGAATCAAGAGAGAGTGGACTGTTCCCTACAACCCACAACAAAACAGGGTTGTTGAGCGTAAGAACAGGGCAATTGTTGAAGCAGCCAGGGCCATGCTGTTTGATCAGGATCTGCCTAAGTATCTTTGGGCAGAAGCTTGCAACACAACAGTCTATATTCAGAATAGAGTACCTCATAAGATTTTGGGGAAAATGACACCAGAAGAAGCCTTTACAGGGAAGAAGCTTGAGGTCGGGCATTTTAGGATCTTTAATATAGCATACTGTCACATACCATCAGAGAAAAGAACCAAATTAGATTCAACTGCAGAGAAAGGTTTCTTTGTTAGATACAGCGAAACCTCCAAGGCATACAGGATCTTTATTCCAAGGACGAGGAGGATCATAGTGAGACGTGATGTGAAGTTTCTGGAGGAGAAAGCCTTCAGAAAATCTCAAGATTTTCCAGCAGTTGAATAGAGTCAGCAGATTGAAGCTCCAAAAGTGGATCAGGAGTCTCAGGTATAGGGAACTGTGACAGGAACAAATACAGATACAAGTACCTTGGGTGAGTTGAGTCCACAGGATCAGGAGCAGTAGAATAAGGAACAACAAGCTCCATCTATTGGTGTATCTCCTACTGGCGGGAGAAGGATTAGTCGAGTGGAAACTCAGATTGTGCAAGATGCTCAGGTGTTTATGGGAGCTCCTAGAATGAGTGGTAGGGAGAGGAGACCACCAGCTAAATATTCAGATTATGTGGCATTAATAAGCGAGCTCATTGACAATGAGCCTTCCAGTTATCAGGATGCTGCACAACAACAAGTTTGGCAGGATGCTATGGTGGAGGAATATAACTCCATCATGAAGAACGATGTCTAGGAGGTAGTGCCAAGGCCTATAGATAAGGCAGTGGTTGGTTCTCGCTAGATCTATAAGATCAAGCATGCTGCAGATGGTAGCATAGAGAAATACAAAGCCAGGTTCGTGGCCAAGGGGTTCTCTCAGAAGGAGGGAATAGACTATGACAAGACATTCACTCCAGTGGCCAGATATACCTCCATACGAGCTGTGATCTCATTAGCATCACAAATGGGATGGCAGATCCATTAAATGGATGTCAAGACGACTTTCCTAAACGGAATCATAGAGGAAGAGGTGTACATTGAACAACTAGAAGGTTTTGTGGCACATGGGAGTGACTCTCATGTTTGTAGGTTAAAGAAAGCACTATACAGACTTAAGCAGGCACCCAAAGCGTGGTATGAGCACATAGATAGCTACTTGTAGAGCATGGGATTCGTGAAGAGTGAGGTGGACTCCAACCTTTACTTAATCATGAAGTAAACCACTCAACTTTGAAGGCCGGGATGCAGCATTTTATTTCTGGCGACTGCCAAACAGCCTGGGCTCATAGAGGATTGCAAGAGGGACCTAGCAGCAGAGTTTGAGATGAAGGATTTGGGGTTGATGCACTATTTTCTAGGACTAGAGGTGTGGCAGACAGAGGAGAGATTTTCCTTGGTCAAGGGAAATATGCTATGGAAATCTTGAAGCGATTTAGAATGTTGGATTGTAGACCCATGTCAGACACCGATGGTTACAAATTGGTGGAAGATCAATGCATCAAAGCAGGAGGTAGTAGACCCCACCTTGTATAGATAGCTTATTGGTTCATTGATGTATCTGGTCAATACAAGACCAGACATTTGCTTTGCAGTCAACTCTCTTAGTCAGTTCATGGTAGAACCAAAGAGAGTACATTGGACAACAGCAAAGCATGTGCTGAGGTATCTACGTGGTACAATTGAGTATGGGTTGAGATATACTCGGGGTGATGGTGTCAGGTTGATTGGCTACACTGATGCAGATTGGACTGGTAATGCAATAGACAGGAAAAGCACTTCGGGGTGCTATTTCAGCATGGGATCAGGGGTTGTCTCTTGGTACAGTAGGAAACAAAAGTCTGTTGCATTAAGCTCTACAGAAGCAGAGTACATGGCAGTGAGCATGGCAACATGTGAGGCCATATGGCTTCGGAAGCTGTTAGTGGCATTGTTTGGTCAGGAGCTAGAATCGACCATCATTCACTGTGATAATCAGAGTTGCATAAAACTCTTTCAGAATCCTGTGTTTCATGATAGGTTGAAGCATATTGACATTAGATATCACTTTATTAGGGATTGTGTACAGCGTGGATTAGTTCGCCTACAGTATATATCTACAGATGAGCAGGTTGCAGACATCTTAACAAAGGCCTTAATGAAAAGCAAGTTTGTCTTCTTCAGGGACAAGTTAGGTGTAGTAGAGAACACCTTCCTCGCTAAGAGGGAGTGTTGAAAACATAGCTCGGAGGTGTCTCCAACCTGGAACCGTGTCACCCAGGCTGGAGTGGTTGTGGAGATAGACATCTCCAGATTTTCCCTATTATTTTTTCTTTATCTTCCTTATCTACAACGCAACGCACTTGCCAAGTTTGGCAAATTTCCCTTTTAGCAAAACAACTTTGCTTTGTTTTCTTTGTTAATCTCTACTCCACCATAGGTGATGAGAGGTTGTAAAAAGGAGATCAATGTGAGTGTTTGAGATATACAGATGAAGTATTTTTTGCAGGAATGACACAAGACAAAGGGAGATTGCAGTGAACAGAAGGAGTTCAATATTATCCAAGTTTGCAGTTTCGTTGTGGATGCCAAGTTTTGGCAGTTATTGTAAATTTCTTCTTTTCTACTATAATAAAATCTCTCATTGAATGTTGGTTTTTCCCCAGAGTTAGGGGTTTTCCACGGTAAACCATTGTGTCAAGTGTGATTAGTTTTCTCTAATTTTTTGTTGCATTCAGTACTTTAGTGAATGGTGTTGTGCATGCTTTAGTTCTTTGTTTCAGTAATTTAACTTCTGTTATTCAAATTCCTGAGTTTAAAAAATAGTGAATTTATTGTTGGGTTTCACAACACCAATAGGGGAGACGTATTTTTCATAGTGAGCAAGCTCGCAACTTGTAAATTAGGGAAATATCAACCCCACTTGGCAATAATGTGGTTTTTTCTAAGAGAATTGTAGCTAATATACAATTCGAAATAACTACTAAAACATTTTTCAAGCTA
>VDFB02146256.1:0-32664 GCA_007258455.2 Sequoia sempervirens | reverse complement strand
TTGATTCTCTACCAGTGGTTTGAAATTTTAAAATTTTGAAAAGACTTCTGATTTTCTATTTAGCATGTATACCCATACTTTTTGAGTATAATCATAAATAAAAGAGACAAAATAATTTGAACCTCCAAAAGATGTTACCTTCGTAGGTCTAAAAATGTCAAAATGCACAAGCTCTAAGGGTGATGTTTTCTTATTATGATCGGTCTTCAGGAAGCTAATTCACCTTTCTTTTTCATGGAGACAATGCTCACAAAACTCTAAATCAACAAACTTCAAACCTAGAAGTTGATTCCTCCGTAACATAGCTTCAAGTCCCTTTTGGTTCATATGTTTGAGCCTCTTATGCCAAAGGTCTGAGCTCTTTTCCACAACTATCATTGCAACTCCCACTTCACCATGACATTCTAACACATAAACACTACCCAATTTGTAGCCTTTTGCAAGCACCAATGCACCTTTGGTTACTTTCCAAGTATCTAAAGAAAATTTGAAATCACACCCTTGAGCATAAAGTTGACTTACAGAGATGAGATTCCATTTCAATGTGGTAACATGTCTCACATCTTTCAAAATTCATTTATTTCTATTTTTTAATGACAATATCACATCACCTTTTCCTATGATTTCACATTCTTTGTTATCACCAAGAAAAAAAAATTTGAACATACCTTCTTGATAATTTGTGAAAGCACCTCGACATGGAGTAGCATGAAAAGAGACACCAAAGTCAAGCACCCACGAATCTGCAGTAGTGTCACTTGCCAACAAACCAGAACACCTTCATCTTTTTCATATGTTGTGTTGGCTTTGTTAGTGCTCACCTTCTCTTGTGCCTTTTTGTAGTTCCAACAGTTCTTTTTTGTGTGATCCACTTTGCCACAAAACCAACATTCTCCATTTTTTCCTTTGGACTTTGATCTTTTGGCAGATTTAGACCTTCTTCTATTATTATTTTTGCCTCTCTCTCGACCCCTTCCTCTATTTCCAGTACTTACAACAATCAAGGCATCACCATATGAGGATTCTTTATTTTTCCTCCTCATGTCTTCACTGAGAAGAGTAGTTGCAACATCATCAAATTTGAGTTTACTCTTGGCAGCCACATAAGTGCTACTGCCATCATCACTCCTTCCCAACTGTTAGGTAGAGAACATAATAACAATATTGCTTTGATTTCATCATCTAGATTGATATCCACTGAAATCAATTGAGTGACCGGGGTATTGAATTCATTGATGTGATTTGATATGATCCCACCTTCTCTCATTTTTAAATTGTATAACTTTTTCATGATGAATACCTTGTTTGATGTCGATGTCATCTTGTACATATCTAAAAGATTATCCCATAGCTCTTTAGATTCTTCTCAATTCAAATGTTGAAGAGGATATTGGTTGACAATGAGAGAAAAATAGTGGCCCTTGCTTTCTTATCCAAAGTCTCCCACTCCTCGTCCAATATTGAACCTTTTCCTTTGGTTTTCCCAATCAATGTGAGTGAGAAATCCTGCTTAATTGGCAGTGATTCCATCTAAACTTTTCACAGCCCAAAATTATGCCCTAAAAACTTCTCAATTTTCCATTTGGCTACTTCTTCCATTCTTTTGGAAATTCCTCAATATTCCCAACTAGCTTCTTTGCCGAGCTTCTTCACCAAAGCTCTGATACCAATTGTTGAGCAAAAAAGAACAATATAGACAAGAGTAGATAAAATAAATCAAACATGAGAAAACTTAGAATGAATGCAAAAGAAAAAAGCCAAGTTTTTAATGTGGTTCACCAAATGACTACATCTACATTGAGAAGGGGATAGCTCTCTATATTAAAATCCAAAATCAAATCATCCACATACAATACATCTATAACTCACTATGTATTATTCATCACACTGCTATTCCTACAACTATATACAATTAACTCCACTCCAAGAATAAAAATAGTCAATATACACAAACCACATGCGAAAGGCATTAACTTCATCATGGAAGAGGTAGCATGCAATAGTCGATACCAAAAGAGGGAGTAGTGGGAGTAATAGAAGAACTGTTATACTACGAGGATTGGGATACATAAATATAGTCAACGTTACACCAACAATAATTGACATTCTAATGTTGGAGAACCAAATTCTTCTTTCTGTTATGCTTAAGATATTAGAATTGGAGCTTAAAAGAGGTGAAGCAAGCGCATTTAGTGGGTTCTGCCAATTTTTTGATGGTGCCTAAATAGCAAGGTTGCTCTACCCATTTAAGGAGATAGCCCCTTGACTACAGAAGGGAATTCCACATGCACAAGAAAGTGGGCATCTTTAGGATTTAATCTGTATGTTGGTCATAATTCATCTAATCCCAATAAAGATTTTGCCCAGAAATATTATCCTTCCAAACTAGAGATTATAATTCCACTAGCTTCTGAATTAAGCCATGCTAGGATAAAATTCACAAAGGTGAAGGGAAACTTTAAGGAGATCAGAATTAAGAAGAACAAATTTCACCTTCCCAAAATTAGAAACTCCAATAGCATTGAAACCCTCCTATAGAATCTTATGGCATTGGAAATATGTGAGGTGGATGAAACTTATGTGATATCAAGGTACGTTCTTCTCATGTGTGATTTGATTGATAGTGAAAGAGATGTCTTTTTGTTAAAGAAAGTTGGAATTATCAAGAGCCACATGAGAAGTGACAAAGAAGTGGTTGATCTCTTCAACAGAATTAGCAAAATTAAGGTAATCATCACTGAATTTGTAGATGAACATTGTTCAAGTCCATGGAGAACTATTTCTATTATTGGAGCATGTATGCTTTTTCTCTTGGCTATCGTGCAAACCATTTTTTCATTGCATCACAAACCTTTTGTAAATTAGTCGTTGGATTGCTTAAATATGAGCTACTCCAGCTAATACAATATAATATTTTTTGTTTGTAAATAGGCCTGCACATTGTTCCTAGGGAGGAAGCTGGCTGGATTTATTTTGTAAATCCATGTCCTCTCAAGCTCAGGTACAAATAATACCTTCATCTCTATTTCTATTTTTTAATATCCTTCATTTTTGTTCTTTTGTGACATTGTATGTATGGTGTATGTTTAATGTATATTTGGTTTTACGTGTTTGTGATTTTTTTTATTGATATATGCATGTTGGTTTTATTTCTTGTGCTAATGCAAGGATATATGTAATATGGGATGTATGTTAGCTTTGTAGAGAGACATATGGCATCATTTGAAAAAATATTTTAAAGTAACAGATGCGAGTAGCAATTCATTTTGGTATTTCAAATGATCTAGAGTGTATTTTAGAAATTTAAGGCTAATAGAGTTATAAGGTCTTGTGAAATCTATGGATTATCATATTTGGCATGTTTTAAATATTTTAGTCAAATATGTATTTCATGTTAAAAGTGATGTTTACATGGTGTTGGCTATTTTGGAATAATTATTTTATATTTGTCCATTGTTGCAAATGTATGTTGTGAATTTTACTTTATGTGATTGGTTTTTTTAGATTTGTGGGTTTTCATGTATGATTATACATTAATAAAGTAGTGAATTAATCAAGATAATCATTATTGTTGAATGTAACACAAGTTCTACTCAACTAGTAGCTTGTAGTTGCACCCATCTTTCCAATCTGAATTCATTCAAAACATGTTTAATGTCCTTCAATCATAATTATACTAATATTAAAATCATAGAAAACACATATATTTTTCCAATGAAGATCCCCCATAAGATTTAAGTATTGTTTTCATAGGAATCATGTAACTAGGTTTTTCTATTCAATTCTTTCCAACCTAAATTAAAAGAGTTTTATAAAATGAAAGATATATCATCAAAATACTAACTAAATTCTTACTTGTTTAGATTCATTCTTAATCCAAATATAAATCTAAAAACTATAAATATATTGTTCTTTATAAATCTTACTAGGTTTCTTCTTCTACAAGTAACCCTAGTTTTCAAAATCTATCACTTTATTTTACACCAAATTGAATTCATTCACTCTCTCAAATCATCCACTAATCTACATTTTTTATTATATGGGAAAATCAGGTTTTGAAGGAACTTGAAACACTTTACATCACATTACATCAAAATGCTGTTAAGAAAGAGAAGACACAATAAAGCATAAGAAACAACCAACCTAGCCAAGAAATAGTGAACAAATAGCAGGAAAGGAGAGACACAACAGAACAAAAATAGACTAAGAAATCACTTCAAATTCTTCAGAGTATTGGCCACCTCAATCTCCTAATTGTAGTGCAGGTTAATCGCATCCAACAATTCTTATTTTTCTTCTTCAAAACTCTCCCTTAGGCTCCCCCTCATTCTAGTGCTCGGGCGTTTAGCCTCCTCTTTGACATTATTCTTACCCTTTCCCTTGGAAGTCTGATCCTTTTCAAACATGTCTACAAAATACATTTGATCCTCATGGAGCTAGCTGATTTTGTCAAAGAGAACCTTGAGAGATTCTGCACTATTTTTGATAGAGCTATGACTAATTTGTGGGAGCTTTTTGATATCCTCATTCATTTCCTTGATCCTTTCCTCCAATACACCAAGGCGTCTTTCACACTGGGCTTTGAAATCAAAAAGGAGCACTCCAAATCCACCAACCTCTCAATGAGTAGGTTGGAGGAATACCCTTTTGGTTGATTAGTCATGTTCTCTTTCAAGCCCTTGATTTTAATATTGACGTTGTTGAACTCCTTCAACACTCATTTAGAAATTTTAAAGGTACATGTTGTGCCAGACCTGGTCATGTCTAGCAGCTCATACATAGTAGTGTTATCATCATCAAGATAGGAAAAATCCTTAGACAAAGGATTAACATTTATAATCTTCGGCTTGTCGAGGGTCAGATTCTCACCCACAACCTCTTGCACATACCTTTCACCCAAGGCATCCTCACTAACTTTATCCCCATCAATGTCCATATGGAGAGGAGATTGATGAGTAGGGAAATCCTCAACATCAATGACATTATCAGTAGCGACCTTTACCTATTCCAATTCCAATTTCTCACCCTTCCCACAACCTTTAGACATCGACCTATGCAGTTTAGCAAGTCTTTTTGAGGCCCTCCAAGGAACCCCCTCATCTACATTGTCCCCCAACTAAAAGGAATTCTCATCCTCATCCTTCCTAGAATCTTTAGAATCTGAACCATCAAGTTCAACTTTCTTCTTGGTTGCCTATCGGTGAGAGCCACCTAAATTCTATTAAGTATTATCCCCACTAGACAAGGACCCATGAGAATCTAACCCATGCACTAATCTACAATTATTAAAACTTCTTATAGATTGAAATTAAATGAAAGATTTAATGAATTCTTATGTTTAGTTATGTTGATTTCTCACTTTTACAAAAATTAGAAAAATGATACTAATTTTCTAATATGTTATTATTAGATATGCATGCTTAAGTGAGGAGGATTATTAAAATAAGATTTATCTCTAATATTGTAATAAAATTATTATTTTATGGATTTTATTTTTACATTTAGTTAATGCATGATTGATGGTAGAGAGAAGAGAATATGAAGAAATTATTATTAGGATTGTTTATTCAAGAAAAGAATTCATTATTCATTATTACATCTAAAGGGGAGGAAAATTAGAGAAAAAAATGCAAGTTGGAGTTTAGAGCTTTCTAGGCTATTTCTTTTTAAATTCAAGTTTCAAGATTGATTGCAACTATGTTTGGATCTTCTTCAATTCCTATCTTGGTAGTAGAAAGGATTCAAGATAGGCTTCTTGTTCATAGAATTAATTTAGAAAATACTTCAAATTTGGTTAAACAAAGAACTTAGATCAATGTTTGTGAAAGAGATCTATTATATTTACTAAATTGTATTTGAACTAAAAAAATGATATTGATAGGAAAGATTAACACTCATTATTATAGTGTTGAAAAATGTCGTCAGGGATATTTTCACACTTGTTTCCAAGGCCCTCCTTGTGAAATTGGGCTTCATGTTGCCTTGATTTAGTGTTGTAATGTGGTTGACACATTCACATTAGGTCTTGGGCCCTTGTGAACTAATGGATTTAAATTGTACCTTGCTAAATTTTTGTGAAGTGTTGTAACTCACTTTCACACTTTTCTAAGGTCTTATTAATTAATTACACCTTATAAACTTTTTTTTTAAATAAACATTAATCTTGCCTTGTTTGAAGTGGTGTAAACTGTTGTAATGGGTAAAAACACAAAGTTGTGTCACACTTTTAGCCAACTTATCAACACAAATGAATTTAAGTATTTCTAACTAAAAATAAATTTTTGTCAAACATATGATCCAGTAAGATTCATTCTAGCTAAGTTAGATACTTCCATAAATTTTTCAACTAAAATTGTTGGCAAAAAATATATGGAGCACCACTTTGAGTTCAATTTACCAAAAAATTAAAATTATCTGAAAAACTTGAAGTTTCAATAACTCCTACTAATGTAAATAACATTTTAAAAAAATATAAAAAATACCCTTTTGTAGATCCATAAGTGTAGTTTTCAAAATATATTTATTTTAATAGTTTAATTATTACTTATATTTTATTTTTTATTTTTAATAAAGTAGGTTATCAGCACAAAATATTAGGTTGATTACCATGCCAAGGAAAAATATTAAAACTTATTAAAAAAATTTAAAAAAATATGATGCACTAGATAAAAGAATCTATTTCAAGATGGTATAATTTTTTTCTATTTTAGATAAATATTTAATATGAAATTTGACAACCAATAGAAACAAATTTTTTTTATTCATGCACATTTTAATATTTAATTAAAAATATATCCATGCACTAAAGTTTCAAGTTATAAATACACACAAAAAATTTGAAAGAAAAAAATAAAATTTACTATAAAAAGTTTGACATCTCATGCAACTTCATTTTTCAGCATTTTATTAGCAACTAAATTATAGTGTTAAATTATTTAAAACTAGTTCAAAATAATTTTTTTTTTTTTTTAAATACAAACATAAAATATACTAAAAAATACATATTTTACTAGTTTATATCATTTCAAAATTCAAAACATATATGCCAACTTTTAGTGATTCAAGTTTAAAAGTTGGATCAGTATTGGCCATTTCCTTTATAAAGTGTTACACAACTTTGTGCTTTTAATACACTTACTACAACCTTCAGAAACATGGACGGGTGGGAGAAACAGGAGAATGGGTGGGAGAAGCATAATTTTGAATCTTCGAGCAATGGTGTAGATTGTGGCAGAGCTAGCTTTGAGGATTCACAGGTGGATTCAACGCAAGTATTGAGTGGCACTTGAGCAAGGTAAGGAGGAGTCAAAAGAGACTGACCCCAAAAAAAATATTCTTGTGAACCTGGGGGGGAAGGCTGACCCGACTGTTAATCATGTTGGGGGCACTAAAGGACATGAGGTTGATAAAACCAAAAATGTGGTGGGGGCTGCTGGTGGGGAAGGTGCTAAAAAAAAACCATGGTCGTCTATGTTTGGAGTTAAAGTTAATGGTAACTATGTGTTCCCTCCAATCAGCAACATTTTTGGTTAAGTAGACATTATCAGTCCTTAAACATTTTCTTTTCTTTTCAGTCTGATTTTCCACAAGGTTTTTAAATTCCTTAAAACGACTGAACACTTCTGATTTACTTTTTAAAAAATAAACAAATTCCCTTCTTGAATAATTATCAATGAACGATACATAATATCTTGATTTAGACAAAGAAGGAACATTTACTGGACCAAAAACATCAGAATGAATGTAATCAAGTAAACCAGAAGATTTATGAGGACTAGAGTAAAATGAAACATGGTGTTGTTTACCATATATACAATGTTCACAAAACTCGAATTTGAGGTTACAATCATCAAGCCTTTCAACCAAGTTTTTATTTTTCAAGGTTTTTAAACCTTTTTCTCCAATGTGGCCTAGCCTATGATGCCAGAGCATAGGCTTTTCTGCTGGAAGTTTAACTTCCATATAGTTTGCACTATCAAGAACTTTTTCCTCCCTTTCTCCATGAGTAGCCTTCTGTGACTTTACAAAGACACTATTGCATTGCATAGCAAGTGCATCTAGCTTATACAAGGTACCGATACGAGCATCCCTAGCTAGCACCATTGAGCCTCTAGTCATTTTGCAGTCATTTCAGAGAACATGACTTGCACTCCAACATCGTTCAGCTAACAGAAAGTAAATTTGAGCCAAACCTGGTATATGCATTACATCATTGATTCCCTTCACTCTTCCATCAAGGAACTGAATTCTGACTCTTCCACGGCCAACTATTTCCAGAGATGAATCACTTGCCAAATACACCCTTCCACCATCGTATTTTTCATACTTAGTGAACCAGTCTCTATGAGATGTCATGTGGAAAGATGCTCCAGAATCAATCAACCAGACATCATCTGATGCCTGTGTAGCCAAGGCTGCAATGAAGACGTCTGCATCACTTTGAGAAGAATCATTGTCAGAAGAATTCTTCTTCTTCTTTTTCTCTTCTTTGCAATCCTTCTGGACATGACCAGGTTTCTCACAATTCCAGCACTTCACCTTGAACTTCTTTCCAGGAGACTTTGATCTCCCTTTTATTTTGATTTGGACTTCTTGTCCTTCTTCTTACCTTTTTCTTTCCATCTGCCTCTAACAGTAAGAGCCTCCTTTGCCATCTTAGAAGATTTTCTTCTCATCTCTTATGATAACAAAGAAGCAACAACATCTTCCATCTTAAAAGTGGATGTCGTACTCCCAATAGCTATCACCAAGTGATCCCAAGAATCTGGCAAAGAACATAACAATAGCATACACGATCTTCTTCATCAATCTTCACACCCATAGATGCTAACTAAGCAATTAGCATGTTGAAAGCATTCAAATGATTAGCAATAGACGCTCCTTCTACATTTTCAAAGAGTACAACTTCTTCCTCAAGAACAACTTATTCACCAAGGACTTGCCCTGTAAATAACTCCCAGTCTTTTCCACAAAGAAGATGTAGTCTTTTCTTCATGAACATTTAGAAGAATAGAGTCTGCTAAATAGAGCCTTATTAGCCCCTTTGATTTTTGATCTGTGAGGTCCCAATCCTCTTGCTCCATGCCTGTAGGTTTTGTTCCAGAAACAGAAAACTAAAGATCATGGTCAACCAACAGATCTTCCATTTTAAGTTTCCACAACTCAAAATTGCTGCCATTGAATTTCTCAATTTCAATCTTTCCTGACGTGCTTGCCATCTTAATCTATAATTTGAATTACCAGACTTCTACAAGACTCCCACTGAATGGAATTGACACAAAAAACCCAACGTACCCACAAGGATAACACAACTAGCCAGGCTTTGATACCACTTGTAAGGAAAGCTTAGGTGCGGAACAAACTCTCCTAACATCAAAAATTTAGGGAAGAATGCAGAGATGTCTTTAAATTTTACAATTACAGTTTAATAAGATACACTTGAAAAGAATTAATAGAAAAAAGAGATATGAACTCATACACAATTGGACACCAGATTTACGTGGGAAAACCCTTACGGGAGAAAAACCCACCACACTAAGAAAAGCCTCTTTGTATTACAGTAATGAAAATTACATACAGAGATCAAACTTCACTTTTTGATTTCAAATTAACAATAGAAACATTCACTGATCAATCTTGTACAGAACA
The DNA here is from genome assembly GCA_007258455.2 of Sequoia sempervirens. Lineage (NCBI taxonomy): Eukaryota > Viridiplantae > Streptophyta > Pinopsida > Cupressales > Cupressaceae > Sequoia > Sequoia sempervirens. Next base: position 23,016 of record VDFB02146256.1, on the reverse strand, counting down.
TTAATCTCACAATGCTCTTTGACAATATACAATGAATTCACTCAGATCAAATCCGTGTTCAGTATTGAACAACTCTACTCCATCTAACAGAATTCACCATTCGATCATTTCAGAACATAGTCATTTTTCCTCACAAACTATTCATCTTCCACATAGGAATGGTCACAACTGTTCAAATTCCAACAATTTACATTCCGCTTCACTCATTGGTTCAAAACAAACCACGTCGAATAGACATTTGATCAAAGAAGTTCAAATGGAATCGCATGTCGGTGAGATACTAAACTATGTCTCCCCAATGCCACAATACCTGATCATAGAACCATCAACAAGAGTTTCGCTATCACTAAGAGTCTTTTAGAACCTTTATGTCATACCGATGTTCATACCTGTCGGTGAGAGGAAAACCATCAGCAAGAGGTTACACCGAAGTTCATCCCATTTAAATATTGATCATGTGTCGTGGTCTCCACCATGACACGTGTCCACTGCTTGTGCATTTTTGGAGAATCAAGCTGGGAATCAACAATATTCTCAACAAGTCCCTCCAAAATTCCAAGTGGTCCCCACATCCATTGGCTTGTCTGATCTCAACAATTCCCCCCCTATCCCGCGATGACCCCACCACATTGCTTTGGTTGATTACAATATTGCAGGTGACTGCCATGTGTCCAATCTGATGACGTCGAAGGAGATGAGTTTGCGTGACTGTTGATCAATCGTCGTCTGATCTCAATGGTTGCCTTCCAATGCATAATCAAAAATCACAAGGTCTTTAATGATCGTGATATCGCAGGTGACTACCACGTGTCTTAATTGGTAAAGCCGAAAGAATAAGGGAAATACTTTGATCGTTTGATCTCAACGGTTGCCCGCTACTGCGTGATCATGAATCACATGATCTTTAGTGATCGTGAAATCATGGGCGACTGCCACCTGTCTTAATCTAATGAAGCTAAAGAGAATCGATCAGTAAGGAAATTTCAAAACTTTCAAACTCCACGACAAGGTTATAGACTTAGGAACTCTAGCCAATAGCCAACAATGAAGACTTGAACAAAGATACAAGCCAGAAAGTTGAGGTAGAACTCCAACAATTTATCTCATCCATGAAATGGAGTCTACAAAAAAATTAACCTCTCCCATGATTTAGAGGAAACCATTGATGAATAGGTTGGTGACATGTTCCACGTGAATTGTGTTTCATATATCAATATTTTCAATAATTGTTTTAGACCTGCCATTTTTTTGTTCATAAAATTGTATATTGTCCTCTCATCATCCACAAGCTAAAACCAACATCCAAGAGAGAAAAGGATATGGCTAAGAATGGGGATTGTTGTAATAATGTTTACCATTACAAAGGTGGTCACAATGGGTCAAATAAATTATCTCAATTCAATAATGCTAAAAAAATAATTGTTCATATTCTAAATTCTTAACTATAGTAGTTCCTTCTTGGTCTAATGCTAGCGACAAAGAAAATTAGGTGGTGGAAAATCAACAAGAGCCCAAAAAATTCCTTCCAATAAACACTCCAAAGAGTTTAGTAAGCTCTATTATTCTAGAATTACACTTTGTACAATTTTTAATCTTCTACAATTTTGGTGGTTCAAATTGTTTCTCCATCAAAGGGTGCTAGAAATTTACATAACCCTCACCATGAGGTTAAATAAGGGGAATTTTTCACTAGAAAAGTGAGACATGCAATTTGAAGAATTTTCTCTACAACATTAAAGATAATGTATGCAAAAATACTTATTTTAATTGCAAGGGTTAACTCCAAGGAAATTTCCTTAGAATCCCATTCTTCATTAGTTACATCTTATGAAAATATGGGATTCTATAGAGCATATTTAATGTGTAGTGTTTTTGATAGATACTTGTGCCTCTAGAAATTATTTTTCTTCAAGAAATCAAGGTTTTATTTCAACTATACATATTGTTTCATGTGGATAGATAGCATTCATTTCAACACTAGTCATGAGAAAGGCACTCTCACTATGTTATGCATAGTCACAACCCTTATAATAAGGTCTTTTGAGTCTTTCAAGCAACATCAATAATAAAGCTTTGCTAAATTAAGCTAACATCTACACATTGAATGATGAAAATGAAAGGAACCTGCTTTAGAGAAGGATCGTAAATTAACTACTTAATGTCCATTGGATTTATAATGTTGAATTTATAATGGTTGAGTTAGCAATTCATAATCAAGGCCACTTGCCTATTAGATGAGAAACTAGTAAAAGGGGATGTCATTTTATAATTTGAGTAAATTAGACCTTTTATGATTCCAATATTGTTTTCCAAAATGTATCCTCTATTTGACCTATACATAGTAAACATTGTGTAGTAATTTTGAAAGAATAATAAATCATCTTCACTATGATATGATGTTATCACAACCATACTTATCATTTGCTAGTTTTTGTTTTGTGTAATTAAACCCTTGTCAAATTATGTGCTTTTCAACCACTCATCAATCCATTTTTGGTTGGAATGATTTTTTATTGAATAAGTTATGATTAATATCCACCAATTGTGTAATAATTTTAATATTAGCTCAATCAAGGTAATTTCTTACATAATTTTTTACTGAGACACATATTCATCATGAGAATAATATTCATTTTTATGCTCATCATTTGGATGAACAATTGTATTCATTATATTTTTAGTGGGCGTACCATACGTAGTGGATTGAAACATACAAATATTTAAGTGCACACTCTTTCCCAAGAATAAATGAGATGGAAGAAGATTTGGCATGCAAGTAACACTCAAAACCCTAAAAGATAAAATGGTGAATAAAAATGACAAAAACAAAAAAGTAAGTCAATAATTGGATCCATGACAAGTGCAAAATGCAACCCTATAGGATAGCACAAGGGTAGTTAGTGTGGTGAATAATATCAATCAATGTTAAGAAAAAAACCTTACAAAAAGAGAAATGAATTATTATAAACAAAAGTGCAATCAAACCTTAAGTAAATTTGGCACAAAAAATGAGATTTTTAGAAATAAGATCTAAAATGTAATAAATAAAAGATAAGATCTAAAATATAATAAAGAAAAATAAAACCCTAAAGGGAAACCATGTAAGAATATTTCAAGCTCACTATACATGCAAGGGAATAAAACTTATTTTACATAAATGTCACATTGTTAAATAAATGTAAATAAATAAGAAAATAATTAGCCTAGATTAATCAAAATTGGATCTAACAACTGCAACAAATATACTTGATTTTTTTATGTGAGGGATAGGGGTCCTTAGCTCTAAAATAGATGACAAAAGAATGGTGCTCAAGTTGTGCAAAATTGATTCATCTCTATTACATAATTAATTTACAATTTGTGATGGCTATCTCAAGTTTTGTTTTATCTCAAAAAAATCTAAAATTTATTCTTAATTTTCATGAGTTGGTCATGAGTTTTTGTATAATCCATTTATTATGTGGATTTAATCTATGATGCAAAAATTTTATTTTATGAAATTGCACCTGAAAATCTATTTTTCTTCATCAAGTATAGATTGTTGGAATTTGCCAAGGTATTGTCCAAGGATGTTGTTTGGGAGTCTATTGACTCAATAGGTGAATGGATTCTCTAGGTCAAACCTCTTTGGTAGGTTAGGTTAGGTTGATGATGAACAATATCAAAGACAACATACATAGACATGAGGATAGCTTATATGATGATAATGTAAATCTAATTCTTTGTAGTTGTTTTTATAAATTGAAGTGTTCTTTAATTATTCTCTTAAATGAGATTAAGTACACATTGAATTTCTTTAACTACAATGACATAGCAACATGTCACACAAATTTAAAATTCATAATGATTAGTAGAAAGTGGTAATAATATTTGAATTCAAAACTTCTAAGTTTAAATTCATTATTACATTTTAGCTTTGAGAAACAAATCTCCCATTAATATATAAATCACTCTATTTAATGTAATTGGAAAATAATTTATAGAATCATTATTCTTCCAACCACACTAAACACATTAATTTTAAAATCTAAATATAAATTCACTAAATTATGATACTAATTTTTTTGAAATTATGCATTGTAATTTGGCATATATATAATCATTATTCTCCCAACCATATTAAACATAGTAATTTTAAAATCTAAAAATAGATTCACTAAGTATGATAGCAACTTTTTAAAGTTACACATAAAATTTGTCATTTTAACTATATTAAATATTTCTTATAACTTACTAAATTAATAGGATTTTGATCAGAAATCTTTGTTAATATGAGACAAAATTAAATGACACCTTCATATGGACATTTCCAACCTTATTGATGTTTGGGACAAATTGGATGATTGGGCCCTCCTCCACCCCCCTCAACTACTACTCTTGTCACTTAATGACCTTGTTTATGATTTTATGCTCCAAACTTCAAATCGGATGACTAGGATCATCCTCCTCCGCCTCAACTACTAGTCTTGCCACTTAATGACCTTCTTTATTTATGTTTTTATGCTCCAAACTTCAAATCAGATGACTAGGATCATCCTCCTCCACCTCAACTACTAGTCTTGCCACTTAATGAACTTCTTTATTTATGTTTTTATGCTCCAAACATTCTCCTCACCCTTAACTACTAGTCTTGTCACTTAATGACTTTGTTTATGTTTTTATGCTCTAAACATTAACGCTTATAAATTTTAGGAGTGTGATTTTTTTTTTTTTCCTAAATTTGTAACATTATTTAATAAGTGATAATAGAGAAAAGTTAAACGGCGCACAATTGATAGAAAACAGACTTTTGAAAGGGCACGCAACTGGTGCAAGGAGACATTTAAAAGGATACGCAAATGACGAAGACCGAGTTTTAACTCTAACACCTAAATAATATAGGCTCGTCGATATTTCAGGATAAATTGACAGATCTGTCGAAAGATTTGATACGGAGGTCGAGCAAAACAAAACTTAATAGTCCACAGAGTAATTTATTATTATGGCAATGTCATATCTCTGCTGTAGCAGCAAAATGTTATTGACCTGTCGGTGTCATATATCTGTCGTTGCAGTAAAAATTGAAGGAGCTTTGTGTAGTTGCAGTAGTGTAGTTGAATGCATCCTAAAGACAAAATCGAATGACTACATCACTTTTGTTTCTTCTTTCACGTATACACTGAATGATCCTGTGCATTGATGCGGCAACCATCAGTACAGCATGCCATTGCTTGCACACTGATGTTGACGTTGGACCATTTTCTCTTATCTCTACGGCAATTGACTACACTCTCCCTTGCCTATAAAATAAACACAATTTAACAGGATACCCATCTCTTGCTTTTGCAGCATGGCAGGGCTATTGATAAGGGCCATCAGAGGCAGAGGATTAACTCAATTTGATAAAAATTTGATTTTCAAAGATAGCAACCTCGAATGGCCATGGCGAAGACTCTCCTTACTCGTCTTCCCCTTGGCCATTGGAGGTTGTTCTCCCAGGAAATGTACGTGGAGATGGAATACAAACTCTATGCAAAACTATGCATAGATTAGTTACTACTTCCAGATTGCAGATAAGTTTATTATAATATACTGAATTTGTAATTATTGCATCATTTTCTTTGTCTTTGTCATGCATGGCTATAATATTTCAGACTCGTTGGTCTTGCAGATAGGATGATGTTTTCTTGTTCTATTATGTTGCTGGTTTGTCTTTCAAACCAGCAGTGGATCTTAATTCTGTTGGAAGAGAGGCTGACAATTATCATTGAAAAAGAGGTCAAGAGGGTTCACTTTTTGCCGCATGACAGAAGAAAGGTGGATGAAAGGGAACATAATTTCAAAAATAATATATGAAGTCTCTTAGCTACCAGATCTGATAATATGGCTGAAGATAAAAGTTGTCACTTTGATCCAATCGTTCAAGATCTGAAATCACATAAATCATGTGATTTCAGACATGATTGATTTGTTGATTGTATGGAAAAATTTCTAACACAATCTAATCTAGAAATAACAGTAATGAACATTAGTTGTCAGAAAATTCATCATGATGGTGAATTTTTCCACAGTGAATTGTTGACGGTGAATTTTCCAACAGTGAATTGCCCGCAGTGAATTTACCTTTGAAATAGACATGCACTGCTCGGAATAATTTGTCTTATCTATATGATACAAACTGTAACTTAATCCATTATAGTTGGACCCAGATATGTGACACTTGATGTATGTGTTTTATTAGCATTGGTTTGACTTAATACCCTGATCCATGTTCCTGTTTACTGTAGCTGATGATTATATTCTATATGATTCTCATGTATCTGGTGGGTTGCTCTAGTCAGTATTCTGTATGATTCTCATGTATCTGGTGGGTTGCTCTAGTCAGTCACTTCATATTGTAACCTGCTCCTGGTTCTTTTCTTTTTACCATCATCAATTAAAGAAATTAAAAAAAAAAACATCACTGGATAGTTTTATCTTTTTTTTTAATTTATTTTATAATAATTCACAAAAAATTTATTAGTTTGGTGTATATTTATATTTGATTGTATATATTATTTTATTGACATTTTTTTATCTTTCATCATCAAAAAATAGATTACATATTCAAATTGAAAAATATACAAAGCTAATATCGTGGACTGAAAATTTTATGTCTTTAATTAAATTTTTCATTATTTTGAAAAAGTATGTATAATTTAATAAGCTTAAATGTAAAATATTTCATATTTTTTATAGTACCATTTTGAATGGTTATTACATATTTTCTTTTTTTTTAAATATAGATAATATTTATTTTTAAAAAAATTATTATTATAAAATAAAGGAAAATAAAATAAAATATATCATTGAAGAAAATATAAAAGATATTTTAAATTTTTTATACACTTTTTTTAAATTAAAATTTAAATATAATCAAACAGTTATCAGAAAATTTATTAATTCTTTTTTAGAGATTTGTTTAATTAACTTGTCTAATATTAATTTTGATGATTAACATCAATTAATCTATGAATCAATGGTCTCATCAATTTGTAATGATAAAAGTTATATGTATTTCCTATTGCTTTAAACTCATTTTGATTATGGCGTTCTTTATGCAAAGACTAGTATACATCTGGTGTATTACAAAAATCAAGTTGATAAATATTGTTATCTTGGCCTTTAAATCCCCAACGACTACTTCTTGTTCTCTATTTTAATTATTTAATATCTCAACTAATTTCTTCAATCACAAAACTAAATGAGGTTAGATATGCAAGTGCAAAAGTGATCCCTAAAATTTCTAATTTCTAATTTAAATTTGGAATTCCTCCTATTAGTTGTTATGAGCCAACTAAAGTGTGAATTTTTTGAACTTATTTGATAGAGTATTATATTTAATGATATGTCCTCATTCTTATCCACACGTACTATTGCAAGATCACACAAAACTAAAAGAAAACACATTTTTCTACACCATGAATTATATAAATGAACATAAATGGTAATATTATAATATAAATCAATACGCAAAAAATTAACTTAGACCAATCAAAGTTGGATCTAATAATTATAATAAATGTATAAAAATCAAATGTGAAAGATAGGGGGGTTTATTTATAAAACCAATGATGGAAGAATGGTGCTCGAGTTATGTAGAATTGAATTGTCACTACCAAATAATTAATTCATAGTGTGTGATGACTATTTGAAGTTGTGTGATCTCAAAAATCTCTACTATTCATTCTCAAGTATTGTGATTTTGGTCATGAGTTTTTTAAAATCTATCACATGGATTTAATCTATGATGCAAAAATTCAATTTGATGAAATATGTACTTGAAAATTTGTTTACCTCCATCTTATTTATAGTTGAATTTGTCAAGGTGTTGTCCAAGGATGCAGTTCAAGAGTCTATTGACTAAATATATGAATGGATTCTCTTAGGTCAAACCTTTTTAGTAGATTAGGTTAGTTTGCAAGTGAGAAATATTAAAGACAACATACATATACGTATAGATAGTCTATATTGTGATAATTTAAATCTAATTTTTTATTGTTTTTTAATAAATTGATGTGTGTCTAATTGTTCTCTCATATAAAATTAACTACACATTAAATGTATTTAAATACAATGGCATAACAATACGTCACAAAAATTTGTGTATTCAAATTCAAAACTTTTGGTTTTAAATTTATTCTCACATATTAATTTTGAGAGAAAAATATTTCATTAACATGAAAAAATAAATTATTATAAATAAATTAAAATTAAAATACTATCTTACTATTACTTTTCCAATCAAATAAAAAATATGGTAATTTTAAAATCTAGAAGCAAATTCAATAACCATGATCATAACTTTTTGATACTTACCTACAATAATTTGCCTCTCCCTCTCTATCTCTAGCTCTGTTCTTTCCGCGCCGACGGACGATCTTCTCATTTTTATCTTCGACATTTCTTGATTTTCCGATCTCGACGACTCTGTTCGACCGCCGATCTCCATTCCGACCGATCTGATCTCGACTCTTCCCTATTGCAAACATAACATGAGCCTATTGGTAATGATACATAGGTTATGTTTTAGTTGTGTTTGGATTCTTGTAAGTGGATGCATAATTGATGTGAAGCTATCAGTTCTCCATTGATACCTTTGTTACACAACCAACATTATTTTCTAAATGACCTACCAATTGACCTCGTGTGTATTACACAAATGTATGCAAAAATAGACCAAAATTTTCCCCAATTAACCTTCCACACATCTTCAGCATACCCATTACACACCAAGGTGCGATTGCTACTAGTAAAACTATTGTAAGCATATGCTACGTATTGTGGCTAGCATGTGACAATATAGCATGTAAGAAGTCGTGGATAGGGGTCCATTCACAAGTCAAGCAACATAAGGGAAAGGAGTAGTTTATTAGAACAAATAGTTGGGGTTTCCCTAATAATTTCAATTATTCCACCATGGTTTACTTGAGAATTTGTTTCTATTTCTACGATTTTATGTGTCACTGTTTCTATTATTTTATAACGACATTGCAATTGTTAGTCAAATTCATCTAATTTATCTGCATCGCCCAGGGCTCAAGAGTGGCTTATCCATGTTAGAGATAGCTTTCACAACCATAATTTCTATTACTGCCGAAAATCTTAGGATGTATCTATTTATAGTCTCCAAATTCTTTGTCCAACTAAAGCAGAGCATTTATGTTCCACAAATGGTGAGCATAGAGGAAGCTGGGTGGATTTAATTTGTAAAACTATGTCCTCTCACGTTCCTTCAAACAATAATTTTATTTCTATTTCTTCTTTCAACTTTTTATTATTAACATTTTCTCTCAATATATCTTTTCAAACTTTAAAATTCAAATCATCTATTTTTTAAATGATATTTTTAATATCTTTTTTAGTTTTTATCATATATTTGAATTTCCTTCTAATGATTTTCATAAACATTATCATAGAAAAATTAATTTAAAGGTCATTAAATTTGTAGATAACCATTATTCAAAATCATGAAGAACTATATTTTTCTATTCAACCATGAGTGTTTTCTCTTAACTATCCATAAACCATTTTATCCTTGCACAACAAACTCTTGATAAATTAATATTTTGATTATTTAACTATGTGTCACTCTAACAAACTCTTGATAAATTAATATCTTGATTATTTAACTATGTGTCACTCTAACAAATTGAATGTAATAGTCTACATCTATAATTAGACCTACATAGGACTCCCATGAAGGAAGATCCTTTAAAAAACCTGCAAGCATTATGTTTAAGATTTGACAACCTTTGGAAGCAATTTAAAAACATTTTTTATTCATTTTATCTAAACATGAAATCTCTTTTAAGTACTGAGAACTTTTAATGAGTGTGTCTAAAATTTGATGATCATCCCTATAGTTTGACCATTTAATTGTCTATTAACATTTTAAAAATATAGATTGTAAAAAAAAAAATTACTTTATGAATATTAAAATATAAGAATGAAAGTGTTTTCAAATTGAATTTTTATTATAAGATTTTAACTTGATTCTATAATTTACTATCATATCACATTTGAACAAGTAGAAAAACCAACATACAAATAATATGACACATAATACTAACACATTTTTTAAGCGATAAAATAATTGATACAATAATTTAAAATGTGCAAACATGATAAATTAAATATTAACTTTATATGTACAAGGTATGGTTGAAATAAGAATCTTCAAGGGAAAGTGAGTATGCTACTTCACCATTCCAAATATGCTAAGATTGAGATTATGTAACTGGACTTTTTTATATGTGCGCAAAGAAAATTTAGCAGCCCGCAGACCAGTCAAAAGATGAGTAGTATATGGCCGTGAACGGCGGGAGAGCTTACAAAGATGCCCTGCAATTTCTACGAATCTACTTACTCAAAGTTTCAACCATCTAGAAACTTCAATTCTTGGTCAAAAGATTATAAACTTCAATTCTAGAGTATTTTCCACGAAAGCATATTTCACGTACACCCTCCACTGACTGAATCTTTGAGAAAATTTCCTACTTTTGTATGCGCTGTGGTCTCATCCGTGAGTTCCATTCAATTTCCATGATTTTTCCTGGACATTTCAAATGCTACAGCTTTTGAGTGTGCTTGCCACCGTCCTATAAACTCGTTTGGGTCATGTGAAACACTCGATCGTTTACAGTTTGTTTGGGTAAGAGATATCTTCATATTCAAATTGGGCAAATTGTCATGGCTCAAGATTGGCTTGTCGATGTTAAAGCTTGCTTTCATAACCATGATCTGGTTAATGAATAACATTTCAGAGTGTTTCCATTTATAAAGTTCCCAGTTTCCTTTTCCAACTGAAGCAGAGCGCATATGTTCAACAAATTGTGTCACCTGGCCCACTTCATCACACCAACGCTGCACTTGCTGAAAACCCTTCTATGCTTTCTAAGAAAGTGCACGCTACCCATAAAATGTTTCAAAGGCTGCAAGCTCTTGCTGCAACTAAAGTCGAATTTGAACGAGATGTGATAGGACCCGTTCTTGATCTCCTACCCTCTGTAAGAAAATGCTACCAACACCAAATCCATTTGGATGATAATTCTCTTGAGTGGATGCTTGTTTTATTCTAGAAATCCTTAGGGCTTTGAATGGTAGCACAAATTCATACCAAATTCCCTTCTTCGTGCTACTCAAGATTTTGGAATTGGAGCTTCAAACAGATGAGAAAACACAGCCGTAAGCTCTGCATTTTGCTGGATGGTGCGCGTATAACAAGATTGTTCTACCCTTTTAATGAGACGGCTTCTTGGCTACAACAGGGAATTCCCCCTGGACAGAAGGTATAACAAGATTGTTCTACCATTTTAATGAGACGGCTTCTTTGCTACAACAGGGAATTCCCCGTGGACATAAGGTTAAACATCTTTTGGATTTGTTCCGTAAGTCAGTCATTTATTCATCCTTTCCGGATAGAAAAACGGTGCGGAAATTCAATTGCAGCATGTCTCCTCACAAACAAGAGCATATAATCCCCTCTGCTTCCGAATTAAGGCGTGCTAGTATCAAATTCAGAAAGATTAATGGAAAGTTTGAGGAGATCGGAATTAAGAACAACATATTTCACCTGCCCAGAATCAGAATCTCCAGGAGCATCGCAACTGTCTTACGAAATCTGATGGCTTTAGAAATATGTGAGGCAGAAGGCACCTGTGTAATATCAAGGTACGTTCTTCTAATGTGTGAGTTGATTGATAGTGAAAAAGATGTTTCTATGCTAAAGAAGGCCGGAATTATCAATTGTAAAGTGAGAGAAGATGCGCATAAACATTACCACAGCATAGTTACCGAATTCGCAAATGACCACTATTCAAGCCTGTGGAAAACTATGTCTCTTATCGGAGCATGCTTGAGTTTACTCTTGGCTGCTGTGCGAACTATTTGTTCACTGCATCACAAACTTCTGGTAAAGTAATCTTCTGAATTGTTTAAGTAGGTGGCTTAACAGATTATCAGATATAACAAGTTTTGCATCTGTAATTGGACCCACAAAAGATTACACTATTGGGGGATCACTTAGGACAACAATTAAGTTGGAGAAGCATTGTAAAACCATAAGAAAGAGGAATGACATAAGAGAAAATAGGTGGGGCATTCGAGGTAGAGAAGTGTTGATAGATTAAAATGTGTTCCATTTGTAAATAGATTCAAATGAAGGTAGGGAGATTTGACTGGCTTTTTTTTCTATTTTAAATGTTTGTAGATTCAAAATCTTTGTAGGAACAACTTTTTGAGAGGACATTCAAACGAAGGTGCTTATGTTGTCCTCATTCTGCTCACCAAATTCTAATAAAAATTCTGCTTCAAAATAAGCTTTGAACCATCAAACCGAAAAAAATATAATCTATAATATATTATTTACTTATTATTTTTACATTTTATTTTTCAATGAATATAGATTTTTATTAAATATGAAAGTCTTTGTTTGACGCATATGAAAAAATAAAAAGTTAGAATTTTTTTTTAAAAGATGCATTCTTTATATTAATGTCTTTATTCAACAAGTATATAAAATAACATATTATTCTAAATTATAATTAATTTAAATTAAATATTAATAATATATTTTTTCAATAACAAATTATAAGAAAATTCATATTCTAATATCAATTTTAATAGTTTATATTTAAAAAATTATGAATATCTTATTTGTTAAAAGATTCATGGATTATGACATAATATAACTAATAAAAATAAGTTATTGAGCATTTTTCTTTTGAATGAGAAGTTATTTATTTATTTATTTCAAATATATATTTAAAATCTACATAAAAAATTTAAAAATTACTATTTCACATATATAGTAATGTGTGTAAGTGAGGATGAATTTAAGGATTAGGGAATGAGCCAATTTAACACAAAAGTGTGTCACGTTTCTTTATAACCATATTAATACACTTTCTATTTGTATGAAAAGTGATTTGGGAATGCTCTACCTAGTGCAATAGGAGTAGTATCACAATGTGGCATATTAGGTGTTGCTATGTCTTATGATTGAGATCTATTTGGACATATCAAAGAGTCTCTCTCTCTCTGAAAAATTATTACATGTAGATTATTATAATCAAATATGAAGTTGATTAGAGATTTTTAAGACTTAAACATATTTAAACAACTAAAAATTATACAATATATTAGAGAATATAATAGTCTCCAAAAGGGTATAAATTATTTTTAAATGATAACAAAAAAATAAAATTGACATCTTATGAAAACTATGATATTTTGATTATTTTTAATATTAAAAATTATTTTAAAATAAATATTCATCAAAAATTATTTTTTCTTCTATTTGGAGAAAAATAGAGATTTTTATTTTTTTGCAACATCCAATCAACCTCACATTTTCAAAAAAAATTAGAATTTTTTAAAGTTTATTAAAAACATGTATTTAATTAATGTTTAAAAAATTAAAATTATTAACATAAACTACATTATGAGTTATATATATATATATACAAAAGATATTTTCATATTTTCATAAAAGTACTCTTGATTAGAAAATCTACACTTAAAGTTGATATTTTGTTGAATCTGTCCCAAAAAAGGTTTAAGATATCGCATAAACAATTTTAAGTGAGATTTTCTCAATTAGATTTTTCTCATCAAAAAAAGTTTCAACAAAGAAATATTGCATGTAAAATCCACCTTCTTTGAGTTTTAAAATTAAATTGTACATTTTTAATGATTTTAAGAGAAAGGGTTTCAATTGTAACTCTTTGTGTCACATAGTTGTCAAGTAGATTCAGACATAACTATTTCATCCAAAACTATTTTGTTGACTGAAAATGTGACATGATTTTGTATTGATATCTTTTTATTTATGTATGGATTCAATCCATTTTTAAAAGTAATTAATAGCTATAATGATAAAGGTTTTGTACAAAAGAATCTTGAACAATTTACTACCAAATCCTATCCTGGAGTGGAAAATGGCCAAGGTGAAGTTTGTGTGCTGGTACATATTTTAGGTTTCTATATTTTTGGTAGAATACACATTTTTGGATAAAATCATATGACTTTTTTTCCATATTGTCCTTGTACTAACCCATACATGATATCTTTTGAATTGGTAATTTTACACTAACATGATCCTAACATATGCTTCCATATGCCTTTTGGAGTGCAATGAACTTCTTTTGATTGTTTAGGCATCATAATAATAGCTCATGGAATCCACTTAATAAAATTATTTTATATGTCTTTATTATGAAATATTAAACAATATCCTTAATTTTTATTTCTACACCTATATTTTGAATTTGTATACCCTTCTAATCACAATTTCTATTAAAATATATATTTTATCATATATATTAAATACTTTTTTTATTAACATTTTATACTTCATTTATTTATTCATACATTTTCCACCACTATCACATCCAATTTTAAATAAAAAATATTAAATAAATGTTAAGAAGAAAATTATAAAAATAAAATACACCTTAAAATGCCCTGCAATTTCCATGAATAATCTTTAGTACTTTAAATAAGACAAGACTGTCATATGAATTATGATTTATACTCTAGTCTGATAAAAACTTAGTAGTAGACAAAAAATACTTTCTTTCAAGGTAAGTGCTTAATGTTTTCCACGAAAGAATACTCCATCTACTCAAACATTTCCACCGTCTATTCTGATTGCATTCCTTGAGAAAATTTATACGTTTCATTGAACTGCGTTGTGGTTTCCTTCATTTCAATCATATTTCACAACAAAATTTGCTCATTTATTTATCAATTTCTATTGAGAAAAACTAAAATCCAAATCAATTTAGTAGATGAAAGAAATGGTGGAAGCTATGAGCTGGTACATTCACGGAAACTGTTGTCCATATTTCTCAGCATTTTTTCTACAATCAAAACGCAAAGTAAATAATCTAATGAAATAATGTTGCATTTTGTAATTAAGCCTGCACAAAAGTACCATATTGTTACTTTATTGTCCCAAGGAGAGGGCTTCTTAAAAGTTTCTTGAGGTGCTTTTACTAAAATTTAGAAGTTTTAAAAATTCAGTAGATCAATGAACTGGTGGAAGGTTTTAAAAAGCAGATTGATGGAAATTGCAGCACATCTTTAGAGGCATTTTTTTAATCATCAAAATATGTAAATTCTCTCCCTCCATTCACGTCAACTAACTAGTCAAAAGGTTCATCCTCACATCTTACCCATCATATATTAATATAATTTTTCTTTGTAGGATATATGTTTTTAATGTGATGATAAATGTATAAGTGATGAATTTTTTATTTAAAATTTTTAATTTTATTAGATTTAATTTATATTTATATTAAGAATCAGTCATAATTTATAATTTATATTTTCTTTTTCAAGTTTAAATTTGTAATTTATAAGATTGATCCAGGTCAATATTATGATTTGTAAAAATGAGTCTAGAACTTAAAAACTCAAATTCAAATATAAAGTCAAACAAATTCTTCTAACTAATCACTAGATGTCAACTCTAAGCTTGAAATATTTTATTTACCATTTTTTGGATTTGTATTTAAGAACTAACCCTAACTCATTTTGAAATACCTAGGAATTGATCTAATAATAGCATTAAAGATGCATCTATACCATAATTAGAAAGTCATTACTAAATTACTTGCTTGCATTAGCATCTAGGACTTCATTTGTATAACTGTATGTTGCCTTTAATCTTTTTGAAATGTCATTAAATCATCATAATATTTGACCAAAGGAGAATCAATCCTTATGCTTGAGTGATGCAATTATGACTTTTTCTATCACAACAATTAATATATGCACAAGCAGCCACCTAAGCCAATCAAATGGAGGTGGTCAACCTTAATGAAAATATTGACCATCTTAAGGGAATGACCATGATTCATTAAAAAAGATCAAGATCATAGTGTATCTTGAGGATGGGAGTTGGACTAGGACTTATAACAGCATAGTAAGAGGGAGGAGGGATTATCTAAGGCACCTTCTCCCAAGTGATCTATGTGTTTATAATATTGTTCCTTTCCAGCATAGTAAGAGGGAGGAGGGATTATCTAAGGCACTTGGCATTTCCTTTCCTATGGTTATGGAAAGGATCCTTACAGATTACATCATCATTATTTAAGGAATTTGTTTGGATCTCAACACCAATGTCTCCTTTTCCAATTAGGTCTTGAATGAGGTTCTTTAACTTGAAACAGTTAGGAGTGATGTGTCCTTTTACTTTATGGTAATTGTAGAAATCGCTATCCTTCCACCATGTGGGTTTGACTTGAGGTTTGTATTTCATGATTTCTAGGAGAGTGACTAAGTTTGCTTGAATTAACTTTCAGAGTAAACTTCGATCGTTGATTGTTGCTTTATCTAGGAGGTCTTCTTTGTAGGGTATCTTGAACATTTTCTAAGGTTTGAACATATGGTGTCACTTGCAAGCATAAGGTCTGTTGATAACTTTGAGCCATTTTATATCCACCACCCCATTATTGACCACATTTTTGTTTTTGTTCTAAACTTAGGAATTTTCATTTGAGGAACTTGGATAGTATTTTTTATCTTTGAATATTTTGACAAATCCTTTGGAAATAATAGATTTCTCTATTGTAAGTCATTTCTTGATGATTTCATCAAAAGTATTAGAACATTAAACTTTCAAATGGAATCCTATTTTTGGGTTCATATGCTGAATGAACATATGGACCAACTGTTTCTCAGGAATGTGGCATGATCACTTACTAGCCAAGCTTCTCCATCTCTATAAGAAGAATGTGAAGGTTTCTCCACTATTTTTCTTTGCAATACATAGATCAATCGTTGGGGCTTCATGTTCTATATTGTAGGAGAAATATGAGAATTTTTTTGCCCAATTCTTTGAAACTTCTAATACCAATTAGTAGTCAAGAAAACCATTCCATGGCTTTCCCTCCTAAGCTTCTTTGGAATAGGAAGATAATATAGGTTTCATTATGAACCACCTCTAATCAAGCTACATAGAATTCTCTAATGTGTTCTCGAGGATCTCCCTTTCCTTTATACTTTTCAAACTCGGGCATCTCAAAATTTTGTAGAAAAGGTGGCATGGGTAGAGACATGTCAAAAGGATAGGGACATATGTCCTCTATCATGTAGCTTTTTTATTGGTCCTATATGGATGTTAAATATTTTTGTTGTAGATCTTGGATTTGTAACACCAAATCATTTGGCTGCATGAAAGTGTGTATGTTGATGTGGTTGTAACTAGATATGGGATGTAATAATGATTGACCTTGAGGGAAATTTTGTGATGAGTTGTGATGGTGAATGTGTGAATATTTTTATGGGATGTAAGTATGAGTGGAGGTGTTGGAGTTAGCAAAGTGGTTTGATGTGGCTAATTGTTGTTGAGGGTTTATCATGTTTTTAGTTGGGTATTGTTAGTGGATGTTTTGCTTGGATGGGTTTATGTTATAGTTTTGATGAAGGTACTTAGGTGGGTTGATGTGTTGTTTGAAGAATACATGATGTATTAAGAGGAGTTGTGTTGGTATATGTTTTAATTATGATTTGAGGTCAGAGCATGTGAATGTTGTGACATGGGGTTATACTTTTTATGGGTGATGCTATGATTGTTGGGTATGTAAGTATGGACATTGGATGTAAGTGGTAAAGAATTAAGTGGTGTATATGGATGTGTTTGTGTGTTTGTCATTGGAGTGGAAATTTTGGACTTATTAAGTGTAATGGTATGTTGATATAGTGGATTGGTAATAAAATTTTGATATTGAATGGTGTTTGTATTGGTATTCAAGTTAGGTGAGGGTTCTTGGGAAAATTGAGATGGTTGTGATGATGTTTATGGATTAATTAATGGAGTAGGGGAAATAGTATTACTAGATATTGTGTTGTAGAATGGATTGGTTATTTTCATGATGTGTGTGTGAGCCTGAGTGTGCATGGGAGGTATTGAAACTTGTGTAGAGTTAGTGGGTATAACTTTTTGTGGGATGGTGATAGAAATTTTTTCATGTGTGATGTTAGGAGAATGTGAAGAAAAAATTTGAGTGTTTTTAGGAGGTTCGATGGTAAGGTTTTTATTTTGTGACATGGAAGGTGATATGATGTTGTTGGAACTACTTTCCCCCAAGGTCAAGGATGGAATATTATTGGTGATATCTTGGATAAGTGTTGTGTCAAATGTGGAGGGAAATTTTATGCCTTGTTGTGTGAGTAATAAAAAATAATGTTCATGATCAGCTACTAGAATTGTGTCTACCAATTTCATAGCGTTAGGATCTTTTTGGGCTTCAACCAACCCCTCAGGTGTTACATCTTACTAATTTATCAGTGTTGGGACTATTCCTAAGACTTAGTGGTGGGGGTTTTTTAAAACCTCTTTCTTCAAACATGTTTTGGAATTTTCCTTGTGTTTCAAGGAAAGGGTCTAAGTTTATGGGTAAAATGTCAAGCTCTTGTTGGTGTTGTATTTTCTTCTTAGTTTGGGACCTTGTTTCTACTAGCATATAAGAGATTTTATGACCTTTTGACTTGGATGATTTGTTGGGTAATTTGAATGGTATAATGGAAAAGGGTCAAAAAGTCTATCTAGATCTTTGGCTTGTATGATTTAAATTTTGATAGATATATATTTTGAATTTTAGACTAGACTTGTGAGTTGAAAACTAATAGATTATAGAATGTATCAACTTAGAAGTAGTTAATCCTCATAAGTTAATCTAACAATGGAAAATCTAAATTGATCTTTCACATAGAGAAGATAGACCTCTAAACAAACTATCAAACTAGAGATGAGGTGCATTTAAGATCTAGGCAAACTTAATGAATCAAATTTGGATAGAAAAATTGGTGGTTATCAATGCATGATAGATTTGACTTAAACAAAAACCTAGGTATGTAAAGAATGGGAAATGGATATGGTGAATGATCAAATCTTAGGTCTATTGGGTAAAAGTACAAAGTTGTGTCACTTTCAGCCAACTTATCAGCACAGGTGAATTTTAGTATTTATAACTAAAAATCAATTTTGGTCAAACATATGATCTAGTAAGATTCATTCTAAATAAGTTAAATATCTCTACAAATTTTCCAACTAAAATTGTCAGCTAAATGCATATGTAGCACCACTTAAAGGCCAATTTACTAAAAAAATGAAATTATTGAAAATTTTAATGTTTCAACAACTCCTACTCGTATAAATAACATTTTTTTTAAATGTAAAACTACACTTTTGTAGATCCATAAGTGTAGTTTTCAAATATATATTTATTCTAATAGTTCAATTATTGTTTATATTTTATTTTTATTTTTTTACTAAAAGTAGGTTATTAGCACAAAAATATTTGGTTGATTACAATATCAAGAAAAATACTAAAACTTATTAAAAAAAATTAAAAATATGATTCCCTAGATAAAAAAAATAGATAGATTAAGATAGTATAATTTTTTTTATATTTTAGATAAATATTTAATATAAAATTTAATATCAAGTGGAAACAATCATGTTTTAATACATGCACATTGAAATATTTATTTAAAAATATATATTATTAAAATTGTGAAAAAATAAATCCATGCCCTAAAGTTTCAAGTTATAAATATACACAAAAAAAATTGAAGGGAAAAAAATAAAATTTGCTATTAAAGCTTGACATCTCATGTCATGTCATTTTTCAGCATTTTATCAACAACTAAATTATAGTGTTAATTTATAAAAAAACTATATCCAAATAATTTTTTCATTTTTTCAAAAAAATACAAACATAAAATATACTAAAAAATAAACATTTTATTAGTTTATATCATTTCAAAATTCAAAATATATATGCCACTTTCTAGTGATTCAAGTTTAAAATTTAGATCAGTGTTGGTTGGTTACTTTATAAAAGTGTGGCACAGCTTTGTACTTTTACCCTATTTCTATGGATGTTAATAAGTATCAGTTTTGTTTGTTGTAGGTCTATTTATAGGCCTATAAGGTTTGGTGATAGCAAGCAATCTAAATGATAGAATAATTAGGTTGAAGTACAAAACAATTATCCCATAATTTAGAAAAATTGTGCCATAATATAGGAAATTACAACAATTAGAGATTCAACAACGTGATTTTGAGAAAAAATAGATGAAAACTCAATTTTTAAAGCAAAATTGGTCATATGACAATCTAAGATAAGTGTGCCACTTTGTGTCATAGTTGTGCCACTTTATGCCACAAATGTGTCATTGTATGCTACAATTGCACCACGGGGACATACAAATGTACAAAAGTAGGGAAAAAATGCACCACAGTATGACAGATGCAACACAGGAAACCATTGACTTATAATTGAACAGATGTGTTATTTTTAACTAAAATTGAATTTTTAAGTTCAAATGATAAACAGTTGCATGGAATGATAAACAATTATGTAATAAGATAGACAAGTGTGATTTTTTTATGTTTAGTTACATGATTTTGAGTAATTTTAGTCTAATCAATTTTTTTTAGCAAAGTTGGAAAGGAAAATAATCACACTTGATAGACATGATATTTATTGATATTTCAAGGTGATAGGTTGAATGGTATCACTGGTCTAAACAAGAAATACACTCCAATAAGCACAACCTATCTAATAGTAAAGGTGTGTTGACTTATTATAGGCCCACCCACCAAAATGCAATACCTTCAAATGAATGGGTAACTAGGGTATGCAAAAGTCTTGTACCACCTTTACACCCCTTACCTTGTAAGGACAAGTTCCTACCAATGAATAATTTTCACCTCAACAAGAGAAGAGTACATGGTGAGTAACTTTGGGTATGATAATATACCCTATACCATGCTAAGCCAATGATTGAAGGTATTAAAGGCTTCTAAATAGCAGGGTTCATAGTGATTACATGAATAGTAATCCCATCTAAGAATTCCCAAGATTGGAGGGGTCTCCTCCGCTCTCTTCACCTATATAATTCTTGATAGATAAAGAATCATGAGGCTTGGAATTTACAATGTTGGCCTCACCTTGGGGTACAAATTTTTTTCTCCCTTATTTCTATACTATGTCGATAAATATGGTTGAGGTCATCCTTGAGGTGATAAAATCCCTAAGCAAGCCTCCAATTAAAATAAAAAAGGAAAATGATGTTTTTTATCCCCAAGATTGCACTAGACACGAGGGGAGAGCATACACAAATTATCACTTCCTTGGGTAAACAAACAAAAATGTGAATTATAATGTAGTTTTAACCCCTAAGTTTGCACTAGCCATGAGGGGACAGCATATGTATCCTAGACTCCACTAGACATAGAAAACAATTCATTTACCTTAAGAAATTGAAGTGTTATTTAATCTATAAAAATTTAGACACAAGATCCTACAATAGATACGTTAGTAGTTTAGGTTTTTGGTCTTCTATCTAATGAAAGCCACAAATATATAAGAAGATATTAGTAGCCCAAAAGTACACAACACAAATATGATAAAATAGATAGTTAAAATGCTAAAAACTATGAGTTATACCTACTAAAATTACTGAATAGTTGCACCAAACTTTATGAAATATGTACCAATCCCCTTGATAGATGCACCAATATCTCTTGCAATTGCACCAATTTGCACCCAAAACAGTAAAAAGTGTAAAATAAAAAGGTATAACCCTAATTTGAAAGCTCAAATTGTTAATTCAAGGATAAACATCTACAAAAAATAGTCTAAAACTAGTTGAAAACTAGACTGACAGAGAATAGCAAAATAATGGTAAGGAAAAATGAAATACTAATCTCTAAAAAGTCTAGTGATCTTTGCTACATAGGTAAATCGTTTTGAGATATAAATGCACCAATCTCAAGCACAAATATGAATCAGTAATCAACAAATGTGTAAAAATGCAACAAATGCACCAAACTACTCTTCAATTACACCAAACTATCATTCAAGTCCAGCAATCTAGAACAGATGCACCAAATAGACTTGTAACAACTCAAAACATGAAAAACTCAATTAAATTCATTAAATTTTAGGTTTCAAGTGGTCCTACCAAGCATGCCAAAATGTATGGCCTAGAAAATGATTATGAAATCAAAGGATAAAAATAAAATGACAATAATTCATAATTAAATTCACTAACAGATCACACCAATGAACCATAAAGTAAATTGCATAAAACATATAATGTAAACCAGCGTGATCCCTTTGTTGAGACCCATTGTTCTCCTCTTTGCACCTTGGAGAAAAGTATAATAATACTTGCTCTCATATTTTTGGTAGAACAATGGCATAAAGCAATAGTAATATGAATATAATTTCTTTGCAATGATCTAGGAGGAGGAATAGATGATAAGAAGTTTGAATTTATAGATGTTTGGTGACACAGATCAACAGTCAATATCTAATGAGATTGAAAAGATCAATGGCTAAGAATTCATGAGGAGTTAACTGATCTCCTGATTGATCATATGGGTCAATTACGAAAAATGATTGGAGAGATAACTATGGTTGATGGTTAGTAGACAAAATTGATTGCTCAATGAAATCAAACTGAGTAGGAGTGAAGTGGAATTAATTAAGGAGAGGAATGAGAGTAAATCTCACTCAATTGATGAGGTGAAAATGCATAGGTAATTTAATAATTAAATGAATTACTTTTTTTTTTGGTCAATAAACTATTTATTTTATTATTAATAAATTATAAAATGAAAGTATAGGGTAAGTGCACCAAGATGGTTCCTGTAAGGGGCTTGGCGGCCACTTATTTCTGGAAATTAGGAAATAATCGACCTTGGACGGAAATTGAGGATAGCTACACTCAAAATTTTATGATGGAACAAAAACAAGGATTGAAGTGTCTTGAGTCTACTTTCTAAACTACTAATTTATTTTGAAAATGGCTATCAAGGGGTTCAAAAAGAGGGATGTACACAAATTGTTGTTGTTTCACGTAAAGCCATAACATAGTTAACTCTTTACCAATTCTAGCACCTGAACTTTTTTGTAGTATTTTTAAAATCGCCATATCGAATTTCTACCCTAACATTATATATAGTTGATGCAT
>VDFB02146255.1:0-24669 GCA_007258455.2 Sequoia sempervirens | reverse complement strand
AATGCATGAACATTCTAATCTCTCCTACTAATTAGCAATATTCACATATTCTTTGTATTACACAATTTGATTTGTGTTTTAAAAGGATATTCATGAAAGAAAAATCACTCATTCATTTAATTAAACACTAACAACTTAGTACAATGCCCTATCATCATATCCCAAGATGATATTATTGTGATTGGAATCACAACGATAATATCATCATAGATAAAGTACTTACTAAACTTTAATTTGGCTTTTCCTCAACTCGATGATAATAGCACAAGCATTGTATAAATAAATTGATCTACCCCAACTCATGACTTATTTATGCTCACCATGCTAATGATAAAGAAAGTGATACATAAACTTGTAATATTTTTTTGTTACTAATTCACTTCAACATAGAAAGGACCTAAGGATTTTCAGATAAATCATATACTTAGAATTACTAATTTCATCAAATTTTGTAAAATAGAATATTCAACAAGGTAGTATTTTGAAACACTTAAAAACTTTATACAACACTCAAGATTTATTAATATTTGATTTAAGGATAAACAACTATTCAACAATCAATACTAGAATTATCAATCATATAATAACAAAACCAAAGATGTATTAAGGAAAATCAATGATGGTGAAGAATCGATACAAGGTGATTAACAATAGATGAGTTAGAACTTCAATACCTTGAATAAATCATTCAAAAATATTAGCTAAGCTTAAAGGATAATTATCAAGTTTCAATTTATCAATTGCTACGAAAGAGAGTTTCTAAACATGATTTGGAGTTCATACTTATTAATGAAAGATAAATGGTAATATACATGAGGATTTCAAATTTGATGCCTTACAGGTGGTAATAGTTTTCACTGGTTAGAAGGAACATCTCTAACACAAGAGGTGATTAAGAAGTTTAAATAAAATGAAAATTAACAAGAGCTACCCTTTCAACTAACTAGTTGACAAGAAAAATCAATATGTATTACACAACATAGGAATAACAAGACTAGCATTAAACATATTAGTTGCATCATGTGAAACCTTACAACCTTGCTATATTTTACACTCTTGTAATTAAACAAAACAATCACTACCCATACCCATTAAATCACAATGTTGAAGATAATTTAAACATCATTGAGGGAGTTTATTTAGGTAAGGAAGATTTTTTTAAAAAATTATTAAATCACAATGTTGAAGATAATTTAAACATCATTGAGGGATTTTATTTAGGTATAGGAATATTTTTTTAAAATTTCATTGTTAAACATCATTGTCAATGATTTTGCAATCATTGATGGTCTATTTAAAGATGGTAGGATTTCTAAGGCTTGGGTCTGTTTTCATAACACATGAAGAAATGTTTTGAAGCCAAATGTAATTACTTACAATTCTCCAATAGAAGACAGGGGATGTCTTCCTAATGTAGTAACAGATAATATTCTACTATCTACTTTTTGCAAGACAGGAGAGTTAAAGAGGGCATGCGAAGTGTTAGATGAAATGGAATTGGGGGGTTTGAAACCTAATGAAGTAGCATGCAACAAAATAATTTACCATCTGTACAAAGCAGGGGATATTGCTAGTGCACACTTACTGATGAATAAAATGATTCATAATGGCATGGCTCCTAATGTTGTCAACTATAATGTTCTAATTAGTGGTTATTGTAGAACATGTGAAAGTGATAAGGCTTTAAAGCTTTTTGCAAACATGAAAATATTTGTCCTTATTCCAAATTTTGTAACTTACAAAGCTCTGATTGACACATTTTGCAAAGAAGACAAAATTTCAAATATCCTGAAGATAGGGATAGTTATAGTCCATTTGAAAGAGGGGTTGGCAGCATCCCAAATGCGCAAAAACATAGAGAAGATAAGGTTTATGAAGAAGAATTTGGTTATGGAGATTTGGTAGAGAAATTTGAAGAGGTTTGATCTGTAAGCTATTTCATGTATGGATGGACAAGTTTCTGTTGCAGATTTGGATAATAATATGAAATCAAGATAATGTTTTAGATTTATGACTTCATGTGATAGAAATTCTTATTTTTTTCATTATTTCTTGAATAGGATTCAATAAATTTGTAAAAAAAAACTAATAAAAGGTACGCTTGCCTTCAAGCAATGTCTAGAATGTTTTCCAAGCAAAAAATTTCTAAACTGTACTTTCATTGTTATTGAGTAGTAAACATTTGAGGCAATTAATGAAATACATTTAGGCATTGTTGAAACTAATCTTTCATCATAGGACAGACAATTAGGAGAGATGATGTTGAGGTATTAAAATACATTCAAAAGAGGGGTTGATGTTTCATCATTGAGATTATAGAAGAGATAAGGTTCATCCATTTGAAAGAGGGCTAATATTTCATCATTGAGATTGTAGAGTACTTTTTATAAGCTCACAACAGGTGGATTATAAACCATACCTAGCAGACGCAATTAGATTATAGAAATTGGAGGCATACTTTTTATAAGCTCACAGCAAGTGGATTATAAACAATTAATGCATATTTATGTTGTATCATTGTCTTGTGATCTGAAAACCAGTATTCATGTTGTATTCACCCGCAAAAAAAATAGAGAAAAAAGAGTATAATAATAGAAAACAAAAGTAAGTTGGCCATGGGAGATTGAAAGTTGGGTAATCAACTTGTGATTTAGCAGGGTAGTGAGATTGAGAGGTCCAATGATTTATTTTGCTGTTGGTGAGTGATGTACAGAATATTGAGAAACAATAACAGGGGTGAGGCATACATTTGGAATAGGTGTATATGTATTCAATTGAGAGTCTAAGGATTCTAAAGTAATCTGTCCATTATTTGCATCCCTGTTCTGAGCGGCGGCACAATCTCTGCATTTAGAAGAGGCTCATCAAATATATGGATCTTGTAGCAGAGCATATACTGTCAAATGCCATTCATCCCCAAATTAACACCTTTATGGAAGGATTCAATGAACTGATACCAAGGCATCTTATATCAATAGTCAATGATTAAGAACTTGTACTTCTGATCAATGGCCTTCCTGAAATTGATCTTAATGATCTGACGTACAACACATAATTCATAGGATATACTTTAGCATCTCCTGTGATTCAATGGTTTTGGGAGGTTGTGCAAGGATTTTGCAAGGAGGATGTGGAATGCTTGTTGTAATTTTTCACATGAACCTCAATGGTTCCTTTGGAAGGGTTTACTGCTCTTCAAGGCATACTTGGACCTCAAAGGTTTCACATTTTTATAGCATATTAAGTACCAGAACGTCTGCCTTCAACTCACACATGTCATAGATGGTACTACCTTCAGTTATAATATATTAAATTATTTTAATATATTAGTTTTTTGTTATGCATATCTACATTACTCTATAATCTTTCTATTGTGTTTTTAATAAAGTGCTTTTTTAGTGTTTGTTATGCATACCTTGCCTCCAATTGGTGCACGTGTCTCCCTCTTCAGTTCCCTGCACCTTTAGTTTACTTCCTATTTTATATTTTGATTTCATCCAAAAATAAATATCCTCTCGAGTTCGTATATAAAAAAATCATGCACAATTTAACAATTTTTACTCTAGTTGAGTCTCCTTCTAATTTTGGGTTTACATGAACTCTGGCATGTGCGTGATCATGATGGGCAAAAAGTAGCAATATGATGGGTATGTGGCTAACAACTATTTTTTACTCAAAAATTGATGAAACGGGCTTTTTAAAGGAGATTCTCAACTTTCCACCTAATATAAATTATGCTTTGCTTTGAATTTACAAGGAATTATTATTCATTTTCTATTCAAAATTTACTAAAGTCCTAATTGATAGGTGATTGAAAAACATCTATAGCTTTCAAATGGTATCACATTTTTAATCCAAACATGCATCCGTTCTATGCTTCACATAATATAGGATTAAAAAATAAAAATTGAATTTCATGAAGTTTTAACCAAGCTTAAAGTGGCTAGACATAATAATTTTTTATATTTTTAAAAAAGTTGTAATAAAAAAAAAAATCATAATTAATTATTTACTTGGAAAAAATTACAAAAAATATGCATCACATCGGCTCATGAGTCCTCTACTTATATCTAAACTATTATAAAAAATATATCATTTTATTGTGGTTAGGGTGGTCAGATAGACACCTACTTCTTATTTTTTCCTTGAAATTCCCAAGTACAACTGCATTGAAATTTCAAATTTTCACCAAATAGATTTTTATTTTGTAAACAAACCTAGTAGTTTAGAAACTACATTCAATTTCTACAGATTCCATTCTACATATTTTTGAAATAATATAGATAACTTATTCAAATTTTTAAATCAATTTTCCTAACTCTGATTTTTCTAAAAATTTTGCCACTTAAGGGCCTATTTTTTCCATGATGATCCTCCACATACCCCCCCTATTATTATTATTATTACTAGAATATATATATTAAATATTAATATATATAAAATCTCAAGATTTATCCTTGTCGAGACACTTATTTTTGTCATTTTTGCTATCTGATAATGATAATGCTCGACATATTTTATATATATTAATATTTCATATATGTATGCTAGTATAAATAATATGATTTGTATATATGCTGATCTATGTGTGATTTTATTTTATTTTTCAAATAATAGATATAAATGTAACTAATCATATTAAGAAAGGAAATTAAAAGAGGAAACTATTTTTTTTTCTCTCTTTTTAAAATAAAAATTCTCTTAGTACTTAGGTTTGTGAAGACCTTTAATACATGCTTTTATTAAATTTGATGTTAATAGAATATTTAATTTAGATCTAATAAATATTTGATTCTTTCATTAAAGTTCTCACAACAAGATTGGAGTTGATGCCCACGAATCCATATTTTATTCCCTTAAATATTTCCATGATGACTACCATGATTACAATTATAAAGTCTATATTTACCCAATATTAACTCCTTATAATAAGAGATTGAAGCATTCCTAATGTTTCCTTCAATCTACACATCTAGATGCAAGAATGAACAAATTTACAAATTTGAACCAAACACCATATACCAAACATTTTCCCTTTTCATAACCCCACTATAGGAACTCAAACTCTTCCTAATTCATAAGACCCACATTTATTTTCTTGAATTATGAATAATATTGAGAGAGGCTTAAGTTTGACATACCTTGTTTACGTCTATAATAACTTTGCAAGCTTTTTTCACGTATTGTATGTTCATGTTCTGCTAAATACTTTCGTACAGTCTTACTTTTTCTTGTCTTTTTGTTCCCCATCTCCTTTATAAAATATCGCTTACCAATTTTTCTGAATCTTCTCCTCCAAAACTTGCTTTGTAGAACAAAAATATCTTTCACAAATTTTCTATTTCTCTTCTCCAAAACTTGTCTTCTAAAACTTAAATATCCTTCACAATTCCTCTGAGTTTCTCTTACTTATATAATGATTTACAAAAAAACCCCTATAATTTGAATCCTAAAATTAAAAATTGATTAACATGCATTTTAAAAAGATTAGGCTAAAACTAAACTTAACTACTAATATTTAAAAAAAAATTGAGAAGTGATTAACATGCATTACATGCATTTGATAAATTTAGGAAAAAAATCTAAAACTAAACATAACTGTTAATATTAGAAAAAAAATATAAAATTGATTAACATGTATTACATGCATTCTCAAAAACTTAGAAAAAAATAAGTTAAAACTACACTTAATTATTAATATTAATATTAAAATCATTACATGCATTTGAATAACTTAAAAAAATTTCTAAAACTACACTTCACTTTTAATATTAAAATCCTGAAAAAAAAATATTAGGAAAAAAGAAGTTAAAACTACACTTAACTATTAATATTAATATTAAAATCATTACTTGCATTCTCAAATTTTTAAAAAAAAAATTAAAACTACACTACACTTAACTTGTTAATATTAATATTAATATTAAAATCCAAAAAAACTGCTAATATTAAAATTAAAAAAAAACTATTAATTTTTAAATCCGAAAAAAAGGAAGAAAAACTAAAAAGTTGTTGATATAACGTGTTGCATGAAAAAAAACCAAAAATTGCTAACTTGGGGAAAAAATTAGTGGATTTTTAGGGTTCAACCCCTTCATTAAAAGAGGGGTTCTAATGAACCCCTCCCTTTTTTTACTTTGTTTTTTTAATTACGAAATTAAAACATTTTTTTACTTTCGAAGCTTGATTTGGAGGTGAAAATGGAGTCAAATAGATGAATCAAGTTGGAGAACTGTATTCCTTGAAACAAGCTTCCTAACAACTATAAATTTGATATATTTTGGTTTTAATTTGTATTATATTTTTTAGTTTTACTAGACATAGGTTTTTCACCGAACATTAAGTTCTGTGAAAAACTATTGTGCAAAAATAGTAAATTAGTGAACTTTTTTTTTGGAAAAATATGTACCCACCAATATTTATGTCCTTGCTCAAACAAAAAAAATAAAAATCAATAAATACAAAAAAGTTATTCGATTGAAAGATCACCTATGTCTAAATTGTAATTAGTTTGACTTTAAAACTTAATTAAAAAAAAAAATATTCAACAAAATGTTATGGAACAAAATGGATGCCCTAAATATTAGTGTTACCAACCTAAATTCAAAAGAATTATAATTCAATCCTTTGTAGAAAAAAAGTTATACGATTGAAAGTACACATCACTTTTTTAAAATGTTGTTTACTATTAAAAACTAGTTATCAAAGGAGATACAAAAAAAATTACAATTTTTTTTAAATTTTTTTAAAAAAATATATTTAAAATCTACAGAGAAAATCTCACAAATCATTAGTTTGGATCATCTTCAAATTTCTGACAATAATTTAACTACTATAAGTGTCAGAAAGTGAAGGTTTTGCTCAAAATATTGCTTTCAATGTCAAGTTTAGCCAAAAAGTGTAACCCACTATTGTGGGATCACCCAACAACAACCTTCTTATAATCTTGTAACTATTGAATAATCACATTATGCGGAGTAAACTCAATGGTATTTCCATCTCCAAAATGAAAAATATGATATATAGAGAGTATTTTCATTGAAATATAAGGAAAAATAATAACTTCCTCAATACAACCATCTAGAATCTAAATCGAGCTTGTCCCTAAAAATAGAATCTATGAATATTTCCAAACTGCAATATGAGATGTATGACTATGAGCAATGGAATAAAGGAGATCACATAAATTTGTCATGTGTTCTGAAGCACCTAAATCAAGAATCTAGCTATCAATAGATGAATGCAAGGCATGTGCTAAAAGATATTTCCCTTTGACCATGGAAGAAGACTTAGGCTCTAAAATATTGTCTCCTCATAACTTCCTCTAAGGCCTCTAGTCTCTTGAAACAATGAGACTCATCATACCCAAATTTTCCATCAAAACAAGGTTGTCCTTTCTTTTTATTAGACTTGGAGGAAGAGTATCGAGATAAAGAAGAAGGAGGTGGAGTGGACTTTTGAGTATTCTTCTGCTTTGATTTGGAGGGAGATTTACTACCTGAAAGAGATTTTATCTTAGGCTTCTTATTCTTTCCTTTACCTTTGGAATATTGATCCACTAATGCTTGGTTATTAAAAATAGGAAGAGAATCCATTTGAATCAACTTGGCCCACTCCCTAGTAAGACACACACAAAAAAACTCAAAATTAGGCATCTTAAAATTTTTGCCCAAGGCATCCACAGTAGAATAGAAAGTATAAAAAAACACTCTATGAGGACTTCTTAGCTTAGATAAAATCAATAAGATACATGGTTCATCAAATTTATCATGCCTACAACCTTTCAATTGTGACATAATCATTTTGAACTATGCAAGGAAATCTTGAATAATAAGAAAATCATTTGGATAGAGTGATGTTAGATTTGCTTCAAGCTAGAAGTTTCTAAATTGATTGACTTTGACATATAATTCCTCAAGTTTTTCCCAAACATCTTTATGTATTTTACATCGCAATATGAAACAAAAAATTATCAGATACATGTAAGCCTATAAGCCCCTTAGCTTCATCTAACTTACTTCTATGAGTATTTTTTTCAAATTCCCTTGTGAATTCAGGTTGTTCATCATCTAACATTTACCATAAACCTTTATATCAATTGTAGTAATTGGGTCATTTTTAACTTCCATGTATGATAGTTGTGTGGAGAAAGGAGCTCAATTGACCTTAGATTGACCTTATGAAGGTTATCACAAATCTTAAATCTCATATACAAGAAATTTCTTGAATGTGTAAAATTAAAAATATATATATTTAATTAAATAAACATTCTTACAAAAGGTTTTCTCATCAAATAAATAAGAGATGTTTAAGAAATTAGTTTAGAGCACCAATTGAAGTATGTAAATGTAGATTGATTTTTTACTTAATCAATGATTAAAATGAATGCATTGAACATATTTACTTTTAAAGACATCAACATATCATGCAAAATGTATTTAGTTAGCTCTAAACAAGAAGGATAAAAGTGGAAAGTTAGTCATATTTGAATTTAAAAAGTTAAATTTATACATAACATTATTCCACTCTCACATATTTGAATGTCTACATACATTCTCGTGCTAAGAGGTAGCATTCACTTGCACAACAACTCAAATTTTGTGCAATAATTAAATCCTTGTACAACAAATATAAGATTATGCAACAACTAAATCATATTGTAATAAAAATAAAAATTACTCAACTACTAAATCATTTTGCATAGTAGCTAAATCCTTTTAGCATGAGAATGTGGCTAATGAACCTTTCTAACTCCAAAATGTGGAACCTTAGACAAAGCACATGAACCATTCGATATAACACCTCAAAGAAATATTTTCTTGTGGACCATAATGATTGAGGATATGAAAAAAATTGATTTATTGATAATGCTTTAGAAACATTCAAGAAAAAGGGAATATATTGTTTGTGACTTTCAACTATTATAAATATTAGTTCATTCTGCATTCAAATAATTAATCATTGAGTCAATATTTTATTCTACATGTGCCTCACATGGATTTTAAGGCATCAAATATATATTTTTCGAGTTGGTAATGCTGGAATATTTCTTATAAAATGTAGAAATTGTTTGTAAAGCTCATGTATTTGAAATTTTATGTCTCCATGACTATTTGTGATGATTTGGAGGGATATTCCAATTGTAGTTATGTATTTATTCTTTTCATATTTGTTGGTATGAATATATTGTGAGTTTGATGTAATGAAAAATCACTCAATTCTGCTTCAATTCCTTTGAAGTATAGATTGTAGTTTCTTGAATATTCTCTTCAAAAACCCTTTAAAAATCAAACAAAAATGTGCCAAAATATGGGAGATATGGGTTTCACAAAATGACCTCCAAAATTGAAAAAATGTCTTTGTCATCATAATGCCAAGGTCATTCTTTGATACCACTTGTTATGAAATAACTTGTAGAATAGAATAATATGATATGAAATATGCTACAAATACTTGATAATAATATACCACTTTGAGGGGACAACTTGATGCAAAGCAAGGGCAGAAGTTACATGATTGATACCATATTTCACAACAATGGGTTCATTCATCTCTCAAAGTTCAAAGGCAATCATAATAGGGCAGGCTTCCTTAACAAAGGTAGACATTTGATCTTCAAAGCAACAAGCCATTCAATGGTAACCACAACCCACAATCACCCACAAGGACCCTTTGGTATCAATCTATCAAATTCACTCAAGTAACCACTCACAAGAGCCCTCACACACCAACAAATGGGCCTTCCTTCACAAATTGCCCCTTTAACCTATTAGCCTTTCAAAATGACATTTTTGTCAACAACTTCCAGGATAGAGCTAATACCCATACTGTGAAAACATATTCAAATACCCTTTTTTCCACTCTGAACAACATATCAAAAAAACTAGATAGGGTAACTTTGAAATGTAAAGGTCAAAAAATTGATTGTCCCACTTTATGATTAGGCCTAATTAGGCAACTAGGCATGTGAAGCACTAGGGATTGATCCCAAAGGCCTCTCAATGAATGTGTAGTGCCCCTCCATTAGTGTTGTTGCTTTGTCTTCCTGGCTTTCGTCTCACCTTGCAATTAGTTACTGTTGGGTATTCTGTTCACTGAGTTATTTGCGTGATTGATGTTGTGAGTGATTTATATTAAATAAAAGGTTATTGTGGTGGACGTGTATTTTGATAATTTAATTAAATGTTCTAAATATATTTTTAGTTTTGATAAATAAATTATTATTAATATTTTTAATTGGTTTAAATAAATTAAATTATGAATTAATAAAGAAATATTAAAGTAAAAGTATTAATTAAGTTGTGGTGCAATAGAGTTAAAAGGTAAGTTAGATTTAATAAATTTAAATATCCTAAAATGGATTTAAATGAGAATAACTAAATAAAGATATTTTATTAATATACAATGAAGAGTGGTTGAAAGAAATTGTCGGGGGAAATATAAAAGAAATAAATTAATGAATTTAATGTAGTGGATGCAGTTATGGATAGTGGAGGATAATAAATAAAGTAGTGGAAGTTAACTTCAAAGGGGCTTTTGGATTATTTCTGGGAAACTAATTTACTTATGTTTTGGAGAGTTTCTTGTTCTTGAAATTGTTTCTCTAGTTCTTAAAATCTTCTGGAGGTTTTTGGAAAATTCTGAAGAAATTTGTGGCTGCAAATTGGAGAATCAACCGCTGCAACAATTTCCAGCCCAGTTAATCGACTTAATCAAGTTCCTCTGCTCTCAATTTGTACCAATGTTTACTCTTGCTTTAAAATAATTTAATTAGAAAAGATTTCTGAAAGAAGTTTTGTAGTTATTTCTGCAAAATGCTTGTGTATAATATGTAAATCAGTATAAGTAATGCTTTAGAATCTTGGCTTTACTATGTTTGACTTCTACCCAACACCCTCTTTCACTATGTAAAATTGAGAGACTGGAAAGCCTCAACGTCTATCCCCTTAAAGTATTCTATATTCATATGTCTGTATTTAATATAAACCCTCCAATAGGTAGTCAATTTTGATTGAATCTCCTTTTCATGCTTTTGAAAACGAATAGATCTGTAGTGGGGGTCCATTTATATGCTGTATGTATTGTTTAAACATGAGCCATTGAATTGAAATTTAACTGTGCTGGTATAAGACACACGTTCAATTATTCCAATGGGCTTTTCCTGGAATGCATGCGCCGGTGGTAGTTCAAATCATATGCTGAATTTCAATCCATAGAAGTTAGTAGGTGAAAACAACCAGATAGAGAATTACTGTTGATCATGCAAATAAGTCAGAGGATATATAGTTTGTTCGATTTGCTTCAATGCGTCTATAAGTTTACTCGATTTGCTTTAAGGCGTCGACCAAATGGCTGGAATGTAACCTTTAGATAATACCAGTTTGGATGAAATAAATCTGAGAGATAGCTGTAGATTGAACAATTAGTAACATGCGTACACTTCCCTTCTTGTCGGCGGCATTGCATGCGCCTGAAAACTTTAAACTCTTGTCTTGTTCGCTGAATGTTACGGTACAGTGAAAATTAGTGAATGAGAAAACTTAGAAGAATTGGCCACAATGTATAGCGGCTATAGGTAACCTTTCAAGTGGAATTCGATTTAGTCACTACAGAAATAAATGTTATTTATTTTGTTCACTGCAGACTTAATGATGTCGATTATGTTTATTTATCATATATATGACATTCGATTTTTATTGTTCCATGTATGTTCGATTTTGGTTATTATATGTTTAAATAATGTTTGAATAGATTCAGCGCATATATATATATATATATATATATATATATATATATATATATATATATATATATATATATATATGCGTCTGTATATTTATATAGAGGCAACTATATGATTAAATCTGTATTTGTTATTTGAATTAAAAATTTACTTACCAATATATATATATATATATATATACTCTCATATTTGTGTATAAAAGATGTATTGGTTGTTGAATAAATTCAACTTGAATTCTTGTTAAGACTTTAAATGAAGCTATTGTATAAATTGAGTCAGTAAGTGGTAAATTGAAATAATTGTGAGATTTGTTTTGTGTATTTGGAGTCTTTCAGAGGCTAGGGAGAATTGTCTTCTTGATGAATAATTTGATGAACCCTTGTGTTGGTTGGGTTGTTTTGGATGGTGTTTAAGATGATTAATAATGGTATGCAAAACATAATCTATGAAGTCTCTAACTATCATTCCACTCATGGCTAGTCACTAACTATCAATTTGCTCATGGCTAGTCACTGACTATCAACCGGCCTTAACTATCAATTCCTCACTTGGCTAGTCAGTCGTCACTGACTATCAATCCTCACGTGGCTAGTCACTGACTGTCAATTGTCACTATCATTCCACACTGACTAGTCAAATTCACTTTCATGATTTGGTTGTTTTTCCATCCAATTCATGAGGTTTATACTTCCAGTGAGATTTTCCTAACCAGAGTTCTTCCGACCCTGCAAGCACCTAGCTATCTCAAATAATTTGAGGTAGGGGGACAAGTGCATACCCAACTACATGCATTTCTATCTACTATTAGAACATGAAAGTCCCATGTTAGGTAATGATAGAGAGAGGATAAATAAAATCAGTCCATCCCATGTAATGACTGCATAGCTTGGCCAAGCTTTTTCTGCATAAAATGCAACTTAACTAGATTTTGGAAAAGAAAAATATACTATCTTTGGCACCCGCCCTAGAAAGCATAAACAAGGGGTATCCTTCCTTGTAGACCATCTAATAGCATCATACATCTATGGGATATAGTCTATCTAGTACTTTTGTATTATTTCAAGCATATTCAAGATGGAAATCTTTAGTACATTTTGCATGAATGGAGAGAATACATTAATATCAATCACTTAATGAAATTTAAGTCTTCTTAATGCATGTCATTTCATTCATCATACATAGCAACATACATACCACTCTTTACAATTGTAAGACAACATTCAATCATGATACAAATTCAAGATCTGTATGTTCTCTACAAATTTTACTCCCTTTATATTTTATCATTGTTCACAATGAACTCGATAGGTTACAGTACTTAACATAATATAGGAACATCAATGTTAAACATTTGGAATAGTCACAAGAATATTTGATAATAAACTCAAAAGAGGAGAATCACCAATTTCAACTCTAAGTTAGGAAATGTCGAGAATTCCTACAATGAATCAAGTACAACCAAGGGTCACAAAATCGATCATCAAGGAATTGGTGGCTAGCCAATCATAAGAAAAATGAAAGTACAAAGGATGGTCCTTACAACACAAGAACATTTTCATCAAAGGAATCAAATAAATCATCAATTCAAAACACTTCACATAACTATGTATCCATAGTAATCACATAGAGGGAGTAAAGGGGTACATGACACCTTTCATCCTAGGTGTGCTAGAGAACATATTCAATGACATTCACAAATAAATCATTCCTAGTTGTACATGTTCATGCAATGGTTTCATACATTCATACATGCTTTCATTCATTTTCCATACTCACATATTTCTTTTCAATGTAATGCAAGAAGACATATGAAGAGGAATTCCACATTATGTGCAATAGTTAGATTCACTCCATTAATCAATCATAACATTAGGAATTTTGAATGTATTATTCCCATCTATTTGACATTATGAATAAAGAAAAATTCTACACATCTATTTTCCATCATAGCATTATATGTCTATTCATTTCCAAATGTCATAGTTTGACTTGGCATTCAATTGCCTCTTAGTCAATCCAATTTTTACATCAAGGCTATAAAGAACAATATTTCAAGATGGGATTTCAAGACTCATAGCATAAGGTCACTTGTTTACAAGTTCAAAGACAAGCCATGCTATGGTACTAAACAAAAAAAAATGCATTGTCTTATGAAAGAGATGACATTTCTTTTAGTCATGCAAGAGCTACCCACTTAAGGGTCTACACTATCTACCTATCAAGTCACTATCAAAATCCTAATAAAATGACATCCAGAGGCTTACGTAGGTAAACATATCAAATTCATTAACAATCTTCATCTATGTTATAACTTTTAGTTACCTTCACTTTATAAGGTAGGGTCATTTAATCATCAAAGTTCACAAGAAGGTTACATATGAGGTAGGATCATTTCTACCACACAATATCTTTATAAGAAAGATATATTATCCAATTATGGCCTCAAAATCGGACTATATCAATTGATGACACTCGACCCATATTAACCTTCTCAAGATGCTACTAGATATCAAGCACACAAATATTATGAAAAATGCAATCAAGGGACATATGTCACTATCTTGGATGACCTACTAGGTCAACCTTTCATAGGTTTTATCATTTTCATTCATACATAAAAAAATACATTCTTACAAGAGTGGGGTAGCATGCACATCAAAGATTTAAGAAATAATAATGTTCTAACCATCTCATGTATTCTTGTCATCATGCAACACATGGCTTCTATCATAGGTCAGTATGCACCATGCAAAAGTTGGAACAACTCTTAGAGTTTAATGCATAGTTAGTATGACATGCATACGCTCTTCTATCTAACTATTTTCTTTTCATGCAATGGATAACCTTAGGATGCCTACATGCATTCAATTCCTTCTTAAGTTATCATGCATACTTATGCTCATTTCTTGTTTTGAGCAAATAACTTTTAAAAGCAATACACTATGCATTTTTTCTCTAATGTAACATAAGTTGCACACCATTCAATATGCCTTCTAGTTAGTAGGAAATATCATAATGCAAGAATCCATCATCATCTCTTATAATGTGTTCTAATTCTATAATATGAAACATCTTAGGAATTTTTCACGACATCATTCATGTTATATTTTCTTATAGGTTCTTCATGAGTACACAGGTAATATGATTAGGGGTCCTAGCATCCATGAGGACCAAAAATTGTATCTAATAGAGCTTATCCATAAATGTCAATAGATACGAGGCAACAACTATCAAACGAAAGGACAAGGCATCAATTATGCAGGTCCATCGTATGGATAAGGTATGCAATCATTTATTAGAATTGCCCAAGTGATGCCTTCTAGGATACACAAGGGCTTAGGTGAATGCACATGAAACCTGGGATGTCGCCAACTCAAACATTGATCAAAATCGATCTTTGTAATGACATGTTTATGTGCCAAGGGCACTACCCTGAGAACAGTTGATTTTTCTTCTAAGAACTCTAAGACAAGGGACATTGTTCCTTTACTATCAAGTGGCAAAAGCATAAAAGACTCTCTTCACATGAATACTCTCACTAATTTGATTACGCATCATGCACTAAGTACTTTAGGAGGCTCATGCGATCGAATGTCGCAACTAAGCAAGGTGAACTCAAGGCCCTAGTTTTGAGCCTTAAGCTCTAATACCAAATGTGATGACCTCCACAAATTAAACTCAATTACATAAACAAATTACACATCGTCACATATATAAAGATGGCACGTGCT
The DNA here is from genome assembly GCA_007258455.2 of Sequoia sempervirens. Taxonomy (NCBI): domain Eukaryota; kingdom Viridiplantae; phylum Streptophyta; class Pinopsida; order Cupressales; family Cupressaceae; genus Sequoia; species Sequoia sempervirens. The sequence continues at coordinate 9,195 of VDFB02146255.1, read as the reverse complement.
ACACATAAAAGGATAGAAATAAGGAATTTTGTTAAATACAAAAAGTTGGATTACATGTGTCGTTTACAAGGAAAACATATGGGACCATTTCCGTTACAATAGACTTTTGGTCAAAAACAAATCTATACAAATACTGAAACTTGAGCCTTCCTAACAGGATCCTTTCGAACTTGAAACTCCTTCAACCACTTTGAGGGAGAGAACATTGTTAGAGCACATTCCTGCCCTACCTTGAAGTGAAATACTTCCTCGAAATTCTTCAATCCATTGAAGAATACCCAACCCAACACGAGGAAAACTAGCAATAGACCACTGTATAGGAGTAATGGAATATGTGAAGCAAGTCATAACAACATCTAATCACATCACGAATTCTCCAAACACAAGAATTACAATAGAAAGTTCATCAAGCTTGATGCTTATACACATACATAGTCATTCATGTAGGCTACATATCAAATCTTCTTCATCATTGCATGGATCATCATTTCTAAATAAACAACCAGGTAAATCTATGCAAGTACAAGTATGTTAACTCGGTAGCATATCTACATGCATGCAAAAATTTCAACAAGCTTTTCATAAGAGCATATCAAGAAATGATGAGGGTCCAATGAAAGAACACACAAGTATAAGCATGGAAGTATAATATGCAATATTTAACAAGTGCCATGTAGTGGCTAGTACTTGCCTTTATAGTATTTTAGATTTAATAAAAAATAAATGTAAGTTTTGTTAATGTGAATAAAATTAAATATAAGTTTTGTTAATTATAATATTAACATAATCATATAAATTGTAGAATAATGTAGGTCTATATTCTAATTTAATAGAACAAACTGTAACTACACATGTATTTATATTAATGTTAATAATTATTAATTTTAACTTAATTATATTATATAAAAATCAAGTACATTATATATAAATTTAAATAATAATTTTAAAAAATATTTTATATCAAATAAAATAAAATGATTATACAGTATAATTATAAGAAAGAATAAAATAATAATTATTTAAACATAATATTTATATAATAGTTTTGTGAAATAACAATATGCATAATATAATTAATGTGAAATAAGAAAAAAAATCTATTAATTCTATTAAAGTTATTTGAATATAAATAATAATAAATAATAATAATATTTCAAATGTTAATATATTAATAGAAATTTTATATAATAATATAAATTAATATTAAAAATTATTAATTTTAGTTAATGAGAGAAATAAGTTGCATCGGTATGTGCAGGATCATCATGGAAAAAACAGGCCCTTAAGTGGCAAATTTTTTTTAAAAATAGAGTTAGGCAATTTGACGTAAAAATTTGAATAAGTTATCTATATTATTTCAAAAATATATAAGAATAGAATCTGTAGAAAATTGAATATAATTTCTAAACTACTAGGTTTGTTTAAAAAAAAAAAAACTATTTGGTAAAAATTTGAAATTTCAATGCAATAGTACTTAAATTTCAGGGAAAAAATAAGTAGGTGTTTGTTGACCACCCTAATCACAATATAAAATGATAATATTTTTTTATAAGATTTTAGATATAAGTAGAGGACTCATGTCATGATGTGATACATTTTTTTTAGAATTTTTTTCCAAGTAAATAATTAATTATAGATTTTTTTATTACAACTTTGAAAAAATATAAAAAATTTGTATGTCTGACCACCAAGAAACTTGGTCAAAACTTCATGAAATTCAATTTTTAATTTTTTAATCCTATAGTATTCAAAGCATGGAATGTGACACATGTTTTGGATTCCAAAAAATGTGATACCGTTTGAAAGATATAAATATTTTTTAATCAGCCTATCAATAAGAACTTTAGTCATAATTTGAATAGTAAATGAATAATAATTACTTATTAAATTCAAAGTAAAGCATAATTTATATTTGTTGAAAGCTGAGAATCTCCTTTAAAAACCCTTTTCGTTTCATCAATTTTGGGTAAAAAAAATGTCGTCAGACACACCCATCATATTGCCACTTTTTGGCCCATCATAATCCTACACATACCCGCATGCCTATATTCAGATTAGTGGAACCTTCAATGAATTTAAATTTATAGTTTTTATTAAAATTATTATTTAATTTATCTCTAATTTATATATTTTCTAATTTATAGTTTTATAGAAATTTGGAAAGCACATAAATATAGACCAAAATATAAGATTGACGTGTTAAGTGCAATGACGTGTTAAATGGATTGACATTAAAATAAGCTAGTATGGCCATCTGGTAAACAAAATGCTCCGCAAGGGATAAAATTCTAACATGCAGCCTTTGATGGACACTCAAAATCAAAAAAGATGGTGGCAATGACAGCAAGGACACTGCAATTCGTAGTCTTCCGTGTAAGGGTTTTCACCCACCTGAACTATTTTTTAATTTATATTTTATCTAGGGAAATTTCATTAAGAGTTTGGTATTTGTTTTTTTTAATTAAAAAATTTCAAGATATTATGGTGAAAAATAGATGGATAGGGTAGAAAAAATAAGCATAATAATAGTTGATTTGCAAAATAATAGTTCAGCTTTTTGAAAAATAGGCATAATAATAGTTAACTTTCACTTTTCCAACAAATCTGTCAATAACACAAAAAAAACTAGCCAATCATATTCATGAAAAATTGTTTTTATAATTTATAAAATTAAATATTTTGCAAGTTCACTTTATAAAATTGATTTTTTAAATTTTTTTTTAAATTATTGTTTTTTATTGGTTGAAAGCTAACTTATTAATAACTAATTGACTCAGAAAAACAAAACTCATTACAATAGTATTACCTAATGGCAAGTACTAATAAGAAGGTATAGCTCATGTATGTATGTATATACATATATATGAGTATACATTCTGGAGCAAGAGGTCCCATTACCACATTGTCCCTTATCTGATTATCATGAAAAAAATATTTTTTGATGATTCTATGATCAAGCATTACCTCTCTTACATGGGGAAACTGTAATAATCTACCCCAATTTTATTTTTTCGTATTTTAATCTGTGACTGTCTATTGTTTGTGTTTGTTTGTTTGTTGTTTGTGTTTGTTTTATGAAGTTTTTGCAAGGGTTTACATTGCATGCATTTTTTTGAACATGATGCATTAAAGTAGATAGAAAGAGAACATAAAATGGCTGATATTTAAATACTTCTAGATGCAAGAAGTCTCTAATTTCTTATATACATATTTTCAGATTTACAAATAACATGAAATCAGAACTATTAACTTTTTATTAGACCTAGAAATGAGTCCAAACAACAAGTTAGAAGCTTCCTTTGCAAGTGTTCCTTGACCCCAAGTTACGCGCTGATGATACCCAGCTAATGAAATCTCTTTAGCTGCTAGAAGGGTCCTATAATCCACTAAATAACCCTCCTTTTATCATATTGAACAAGCTACAACACTTTCCAAGAGGTCATACCTCCTCAAAGAGGGTGATTTTCCCTAGAAAATAAATTATGCATACACCAAAAAATCTGCAATAGCATGAAAAGGGGCACCCTAGGTAGGAATATTGATTTGTGAAATACCCATTTTCATTTCCTTTTTCCTATTTGAATTGTGAATAAAAAATATGATTCCCTAGGAAAACTGAAAAATTCCAGAAAACTCACCAAAAACACACCAAACTGAAATATAAAGCTCACCACACCACACCAACAATCTCACACCAAAAACCCTATTGCAAACCACCTAAAAGTACTGAAATATCTTCATTCTTGAAAGCCCAAATGTGTTCTCTATTTGAAAACACCCTTCACCAACCTGAGCAAGGTCTCTCACTGATGGGGTTGATCTTAGAACTAAGGGGTATTGTCCTCAACTTTGTCCTACAAGTTTTTGGCTTCAAACTAGTAGCATATCACCATAAACAAACTTTAGCATAAACTCAAAATGAAGCCTCAAAAGTGTTTTTATGTTTCCTCATTGAGATGAGCCCAAAACCCTAAACCCACGCCCTTTCAAAAGTTATGTTTATTTTCTAATTTGTTTGAAATACTTCTCCAAGAGGGATGCCTAAGGTGAGGGTCAATTAATTTTTTAACCTTTTAAAAACATCTTAAAGTGATATCACTAGGTGCCTTGGTCACTTTTAAGTCCCCTTATGACCCCTTAACTTAATTTTATAACATAAAGTCACTTTTTAATAATCCTTTTTAAAAACCATTAGCCAACATCAAAATAATTTCATCAAGTGACTTTAGTCATCCAAATACACCAACTTTAGTCATCCAAATACACCAATACTGGCAAGCCAGACCTGGTCCACGCATAGAAAATGACTTACTATTTTTAGCAATTTACTAAAAAAAAGAAAATCATCATCCAAAGGCTCAAAACTGGAGGCAACTAAAAAGCACTATAGCTCAATGCAGGCAACCCTCAACCACTGACCCCTGCTAAAAATAGTAAAGACCTGGCACAAACACCAACTCAACTAGAATTGAGTCCCCTAACTGAACCTCCTAGCCAACAGGAACCCAGAAATTGCCTAGAGGTAATCTCCACTAATACCTAACTAGGAGGGGACATTGCAGTCCACCTTCCCCAAAGATTGTTTGTCCTCAAGCAATTGTAATGTTGGGTGCTGAAGTACCTACTCACTCTCCCATGTCGCATCCTCAACAAGTAGATCCCTCCACTTCACCAAGTACTTAGTAATCACTCTCCTCCTAACTGTCCTCTCCCTAAAATCAATGATTGCCTCAGGTATCAACTCCAATCTCCCCTCCTCATCCAAAGGAAGTAACATTGTTGAAGGTACCACGTTATGTCCCAACACCTTCTTGAGGTGAAATACATGAAAAACATTATGCACTTTGCTGTCCTCTAGTAACTCTAGCTCATAAGCAACCTCACCCACTCTCCTGGTGACTTTGAAAGGCCCATAAAATTGAGGTTTCAACTTCTTTTCTCCACCTTTTTTAAGAGTAGACTGCCTATATAGCTATATCCTGACATAAACCATGTCACCCACCTCAAATTCTCTCTCAATCTGATGTTGATCAGCATATAACTTTTATTGATTATGTGCCTATTGTATGTTTTCCCTCAAAGATCTCATGATATCCTGACTCTCTTGGAGGAATTCCTTAGCTTTAGGTACCCAACAATCACCAAATAGTAAATCAATGAAGCTCGGAGCCTCATACCCATACAGTGTGATGAAAGATGACATCTTGATGGACATATGATAGGTGGAATTGTAGCAAAAATCCCCTAGGTGCAGCCATCTAACCCATGCCTTTTGCTGCCCCTGTACATAATTCCTTAGGTAACCCTCCAACCACTTGTTAACTATTTCAATTTGTCCATCTGTTTGGGGGCGATAGCTAGTGCTGGGAGTCAACTATGTACCACATAGCTTGAATAACTCTTACAAAAACAAACTCATGAATTTGTTGTCCCTGTCACTTATGATGTTTCTAGGTGCCCCATGTAGTCTAAACACCTCCTTGAAGAACAAATTAGCCTCTTGTAACGTTGTAAACCCTACTAATATAGCAAAAAAATGGCCAAATTTTTTTAACCGGTCCACTACCACGTAAATGCAATCCTTCCCTTGCACCTTGGGAAGTCTTGTGATGAAGACCATAGTAATACTTTCCCATTTTTTTAGTGGGAATAGGTAATGGCTGCAGTAGGCCAGCAGGAAAGGTGTGCTCATTTTTATTTTGTTGGCACACCTAGCACTCACGAGCATACTTGGTTATGTACTAGTCTTTCATCCCTTTCCATGAGAACCTCTCACGGATCTACCTATAAGTCTTGTAGAATCCTGGGTGACCAGCTAGTAGGGTGTCATGAAAAGCCTTCAAAACTTGCTCCAAAAACTTAGTTTCAGCCACCAAAAGTATTCTCCCCTTGTAAAAAATTAGTCCATCCTTAACACTATACTTATCACCATTTAAAGTGCCCTCTGATATGTTATCCGTGAATGATTTTTTGGCATAGTCAGCTTGTATAGCCTCTTTCCAATCAGCTGCAATCTCATAAATTGTGCATAAATGTGGCCTCCTAGAGAGTGCATCAGCGACTACATTTCTTTTCCCCTTCACGTATTCAATGTCAAAATCAAAGGATTGAAGTTTGCTAACCCATTTTTGTTTCCTTTCACTAAGATCCTTTTGATTTAAGAAATATCTAAGGTTGTTATGATCCGTTTTAACTACAAATCTGCCCCCAACAAGGTATTGTCTAAACTTTGTCAAAGCATGCATAATAACCAACATTTCTTTATCATATATGGAATAAGTTTTTTTAGCCCCTCTCAATTTTCTACTCTCATATGCTATAGGATGTTTGATTTGCATTAAAACAGCCCCTATGCCTTCTCCTGAAGCATCACACTCTGGCTCAAATGGTTTTGAAAAATCAAGAATAGCTAACACTGGACATGAACTCATTAGTACCTTGAATTGATCAAAATCCCTCTACATTGATTCGGACCAAGAGAATGCCCCCTTTTTTGTCAATTTTGTAAGTGGAGCAGCAACCTGTGAAAACCCCTTCACGAACCTCCTGTAAAAACCACATAGTCCAAAGAACCCCTTAAGCTATGATAAATTAGTAGGTGGTGGTCAGTCTTGTATTGCCTTAATTTTCTCAAGATCTACCCGCACTCCATTTGCACTAATAATGTGCCCCAAATAAAGTTACTCAGTCATGCCAAACTCACACTTAGATTCCTTTGCAAAAAGTGACTCCCTCTCAAGTATGCCAAGCACCTCATCCAAGTGTTTCAAGTGCTCCTCCCAAGACTTATTGTAGATAAGAATATCATCAAAGAATATCAGGACAAACAAGTACAGAGCTGCTTGTTGAAAACTCTATTCATGCATGACTGAAAAGTTGTTGGTGTGTTAGTCAAGCCAAAGGGCACGACTAAAAACTCAAAGTTCCCAAAGTTGCACCTAAAGGCATTTTTCTCCACATCCCCCTCCCTCACTCTAATCTAATGATAGCCTGATCTCAAGTCAATTTTAGAGAAGTAAACTGCTCCATGCAACTCATCTATCAATTCATCTATGTGTGGGATTGGATACCTATTTTTTATTGTCTTCTTGTTCAACTCCCTATAATCCACACACATACGCATGGTTCCATCCTTCTTCTTCACTAAAACCACCGAAGAAGCAAATGGGCTCTTGCTTGGTCTAATGTGCCCCATCTCAATCAGCTCTTGAATTTCCTTCTCAATTTCATCTTTAAACCTCTTTGGATGATGGTAGGGAGTGGTAATGACAGGTTTGGCTCCCTCCTCCAACTCAATGACATGATCTATCCCTCTATCTAGTCGTCTCCCTAGAGGAATACTGCTAAATACCTTGTTGGACTCTTGGAAAGTAGCTCATGTATATCAGATGGATAGGACCTTTTGACCTCCTCAATGACTATAGGCATAACTATACACTTCGCTGCCCCACTCAATTTGATTATGTCTAAAGAGGTTGTCCATTCATTTGAAGGTCAAAACACATGGTCCTCCATTGGATAACCCTCTTAAAATGAAATTCTTACCACTCGATTTGAATTTTAACTCCATGGTCTGAAAATTAAGTGTTATCTCTCCCAATGATTGAAGCCACTGAATTCCCAACACAAAATTTGTGTCCCCAATACTCACAACATAGAATTCCTCTTTTATCTCATGGTTGCCCAACTGTACACTCAACTGTGGTACCATCCAATTGCACTGAATAGTGATCCCATCCGCCACCATAACTCTAAATCCATCAACCTCCTGTGTATGGAGCCATCTACATGCTACAAGGCCCTCATCTATGAAATTGTGGGTGGCTCCTATATCAATCAAATCCACCATTCGCTGCCCCTGCACCACTCCTCTAATCCTCATTGACTCATTCTTCTAGAAACTATGGAGCTATGCTAACATCACATTGTTTTCTCCCTCCTTTCCCACATCCTTCAGAGCCTTTTCCTCTTCACTTTCTTTAGTTTCCTCTTACTAATTAGAATTTTTTGCAACCTCTTCCTCATCTAATTGGTACTCTATCAACAATGCTTTAGCTTTGGAAGCACACATGTGAGCCTATGTATAAGGCTCTCTACACGTAAAACACAACCCTTTCCTTCTTAACTCATTAAGGGTTTCATTGTCAAGTCTAGTATATTGTTTCTTATGTTGTTCATGCTCTTTTGAAGAGAATTTATTGTCCTTATATTTCTCGGGCAATGTCCTCTTGGACTGAAATTTTCTTTTAAATGCAAATGTTTCCATGTCCCTAGCCTTTTTAATGGCTTCCTGGAGGCTAGGTGGGTTAAATGCCTTAATCCAACCTCTCAAGGGATATGATAATTCATCTATAAACAATACAATCAACCTCCTCTTAGATATATCAATCAAAAGTACATATAGTTTCTAGAAATTAGATATGTATGTGTCTAGAGAACCCCATTGTTTGATTTGTGCTAGCTCTTTAAAATTCAGCTCGAGATTTTTTTTGTCAAATCTTTCAATCAACCTTTCTGTGAACTCTCTGTAAGAGGTAATTTGATTATGCCCCAATGTCACCATACCATTGTACCACCATTCATGTGCCACTCCATATTGGATAAACTCAAGCTCCAACATTGGGTTCAATGTGAAATAAGTGTCCATTTTTTGCACCCAAGCCCTGGCTGCCATCTTTCCAGACCCATCAAAGTATGGAAGTGTGAGCTTCCCTACTTTCTTTTGAAGCTCATATTGTTGATCCCTATTTCCTCTATGATGTGAATGCCTCATCCTCAAGTCTATATAGACTTTCAGTGAAATATCCAGCTGGAAACTTGGTCCTACATCCATCCAATATTGCCTAAATTGATCTTGCTACTCCAAAAGTGTAAGTTCAAGGTTTGTTGGTGCTTCTATCCTCTGTGGAAAGTTAGGAATGAGGGTCTTGATAGAGCTTGTTGGTTTCCAACACTTTGTTGTCCTAACCTATTTCCATTACCTAATTGGTCCATCCTCTGCACTAAATTAGCCAACCTGTTATTTGTCTCCTATTGTTGTTGAGCTACCCTCAACTATCCCCTAACCAGAGTGTCCAATAGAATAACCATTCTATTTGGAGGCTCCTCATTCTTGTTATTTCTTTCATTTCTATTTCCATCCCCTTCCTTGTCTCCCATATTGCTTGTGTTAGATGACCCACTTGATGAAGTTTC
>VDFB02146254.1:0-22093 GCA_007258455.2 Sequoia sempervirens | reverse complement strand
TTGATCAAGAGAGTATCTTTTCAAGACTCCTCCAAGATCGTTTGATATCCCTCCCTCCAAGAAAAATGGAAGAAATGGTACTACAAGAGTTCATTTTGTGCATATCATAGAGTTCATGGTCATTCTACTAATGAATGTAAGGATTTGAGTAACAAAATTCAACATCTTAAGGATTGTGGTGCTCTTCCTTATGTTGAAGCACCTAGTTCCTCTAATTGATATTGATTCTCATCAATCATCTTAGCTCATCCTTGTCTTGCACTAAGTGAGGACAAGGGGTTAGGTTATCCTTGTCCTTGTATGACACTTGTCATTGTCTCTTTTAGCTAGTTGACCACCTTCCATGTATATATTCGATCAAGCTTGGGATGTGGAGGACATGCCTTTAGTTGGCTTGCATGTGACATACTAAATTTTGGGGGCAACCCCCTTTTCATGATGTAGCTTCATTTGGAAATGTATGACTTGGCATAGGTCTTTCCAAATAGGCTCTCATGTCTTTTTAGCACTTATCATTTGCTACTTTAAAGTAATTTCTCATAGCATGGTGTGTAGAAATTTATTTAAAATGGAGGCATACATTGGCATTATTCTTTTCAATTCATGTTTAATTGTGTAGTCTTTTTATTTCATGTGATTCGTCTTTCACTTTGAAGTGATATTGGGTGTGATTTCATTCAAGAGTGCGATCTCTCTTAGCATATTATATTCCTCTTAGTGACTTGATGCAACACACTACATCCCCTAAGTTGTGAATCTTCTATTTTTTGGTTGGTACTCTCTTTAAGACATTAGGCACTATGTTCCCTAAGTTAAGACCTCACATGAACTAAGAAAAACTCCCTTGAACATTCCTTACATTATCGTTGCATTTACAATAGTTGTTATATGGCCACCTTGCATAAAAAGTTTTGCTTTCCTGTGGAGCCATCTTGTTTGTTCATGAGTTTCAAGCATATGAAGCTTGCTTGCCTCATGAAGCTTGAAGTTCATTGTTGTGTGGCACCTTATCAAAGTTATCAGGAGGTATAGCTTTGGTCTGGTTGTACGAGAAGTCAAACTTAGGCATGAATTTCCCATAGCCACTTGCTTGTGAGCACATACCAGTTGCATGCATATGTGTCTCATCCTTTTGGATACTCACCCAACAAACAACCTAAAGTTTTGATGCCTCAAAGTGAGCGTGCATTTTTGGACAAACAACTTAGATCTAATCCACAATGTGTGGGACAAAAAATCGAAGCTTGATCCACCCCTTTTATTTTTTTTTATTTTTTTCTTTATCTACATCTTTGGCAATGTATGTTAGTGCCTTGTTTTTGCTCCTTACATCATTTTTTTCATGTGTGTTCTTTTGTGCCTATATTGGTTTGCCATAATATTTTGATCCTAGGGGCTTGTGCAACCCTCTTGATTATTGTCATCCTATCTTACTAGTGTTGGTACATTGGGACCCCTCTTGATGCGATTTTCATCTACTTTAGTGTGAGTTTGAAGCAAGTTCCTCCTCTCACTAAAGTGGGGGCTAAATGTAGTGTAGGAAAATGTATCCCTTTACATTTTCACACTTTTTTGGGCCCTTGTGATCTAAATGGAATTAATTGTACCTTATTTAGGGTGTTGTAAAGTGCTTTCTTATGCTTTCACACTAATCTAGGGTTTTGTTAATTAATTGGGCTTCTTTATGCTTTAATTGGCCTTATTTTGCATCCACAAGCCTTAATTAATGCATCTTTCCGAGGATAATCCTAACATATATCAAGTGACTATGGCAACAAAAAAATAATCCCTTTACTTTTCCTTGCTTGTTTGGTCCCTCCTTGTTAAACTAAGCTTAATGTTTCCTTGATTTAGTGTTGTAATGTGTTTGATAGATTCACATTAGGTCTTGGGTCCCAATGAACTAATCAAACTTAATCATTCCTTATCTAGAGTGTTGTAAAGTGTTGTAACACACTTTCACACTTTTCCAAGGTTATCATAAATAATTGGGGTTTTTTATGCTTTAATTGGCCTTATCTTGCACCCACAAGCCTCATTTAATGCATCTTTCCGAGGATAATCCTGACATAAATAAACACCCAATCATAATTCAGGTTTTTTTAGGTTGTGTGGCACAAATTTAGTGATCTAGGACTCATACACCACCTTGGGCGTATGAGTCCCACCTAAGATTCTCGGCCCCGATATGGATTTTGCACCTTTCTAAGCATTTTTTAAAATGGTCCCATAATTTATACATTATGGGATTCATACACCACCTTGGGCGTATGAGTCCTGTGTCGCCCAAAATTAAAATTAATTCAAATTCTTGGCATGATTTTATCCTCCTATATTTGATGTCAGCTTGTAGTGTTGTAATTTTGGGAAATTTGGCATAATTAAGTATAAATACAAGTTTCTTCCACTCATTTTCACCTAACAAGCAATCAAGTGACATGGCAAGTTGAATGAGCATTCTTATCGAAAATTTGAGTTCACAAGAGCAATAAAGTGTTTACCAGAGAATTAAATAGCATTCAAGGGTAGATTATCAAGTGTTTTAGAGCATTATTCAAGCATCAAGCATCATGTCAAAGTCATCATGCATCATGTTTGTTTTTGAGCTAACAATTGTGATGTAGGGTTTTATGATTCAAGTAAGCACTCAACTCAAGATCTATCACATTCAAGAAGGAGTCAAGATCTACATCCATTGGAGCCACTTCATACATGTTTACAACACTTTATTATTAGGGTTTGGTGAGTTGCAACATCATATTTTGGTCATTCGTCATTCTCTCTTCCTATTTCATTTCATTACAAGGTTTGATTACCAAAATGGGGTTTGACAAAGGAAAACCTCTTTCTACTATCAAAACAACATTTTTCCCTCTCTCTGGTGTGTGATTTGTAGATCTACATTGAAGACATATTGAAGAGTTTGGAGAAAGTTTTCAAAGTGTTAAAAGTTATCAAAGTTGTCACCTTGCATTGAAGATCATTGGAAAACTTCTACAAGTTGTAAATCAAGGTTTTGAATCTGGAAATTAATTGGAAAGGACAGAGTAGATATTGAGGAGCAGATTCAGACTTTGAAGTTATAGAAAACCCTAACTAGACTCATATGCCACTCCTGGCATATGAGTCCCAGTTTGGTTAAATTTGTAGTTTTCAGAAGTTCTAAACACCCTTTTGCTAGATTTTAGTTTATGCCCAAAAACCCTAATCTAGGACTAAATCACCCATACTAGTGCATGATTCCTGACAAGATTTAAAATCACTATTTTCAACATTTTAGGCCTTCATCTAGTCATCTTTAGATTTCCAAGTGCATACCTTTCATCTCTCAGCTTTTTTTTATGTTGTACTATGTTTTTCTAGGCCATTTAGTGAAAGATTGCATTGCATTAGGTTTAAGCATTAGGTCTTTCATTTCATTTGTCTTTCCAAGCCCTAGCTTGGTGGTGAACCCCTCTTTAGTTTATAATCAAACCCTAGGAAAACCCTATTGCAAGATCCCTTTCTCCTTTGCATAATATAGATGGAGATCTCTAAGGTTTTCCTTCAATAAAATAATTGGGAAGTGTGTTTGCTCTATGTCCTAAACCATAAGAAGAAAAATCAAATTTTCCTTTGTTTAATTTTGGTGAACCTCCATTTAGAACATCATAATTCTAATTTGGAGTGCATCATCATCCTAGATCTTGCTTGCATTAACATTGCATTAGGGTTTGCTTTAGTTAATTGGAATTCTATGGTTTCTAAATCTTGCATTAGTGAAAGTGCATATAGGTTGCATTTTTGCATCTCAAATCAGATAAAATCTGCATTTGCATTTAGTTTATAGATCATACAACATAAAAAAGCATAAAAATCACTTAAATTGAAAAAAATCCTCACTAGGACTCATACACCCGTGTGGGTGATTTAGTCCCAGTGTAGATTTTGAACTATATTTTCCAGAATTTAAAACTCTATTTTTGAGCTTTTGTTTGTTGTTGATAACTTTCTATTTCAATTTACAAAGTTGTTATATTCATTTCATTGTATTTAGCTTAAATTGCATTTGCATTCAACTTGCATTTAGTATCCCTTGCATGAGCATTTCTACTTGGTGTCCTATTGCTAATACTATAATGAGATGAAGTTCAAGACTCATGTCATCCCACGATAGCACAATCGTAGTGGACCTAGGGTTGTCTAGCTCTTTCACTCCTAGTATTGAAACTAGTTCACTAGGTATGGACCATATCCTTAACAATTCCTTGCCTTCAAGTAGTGTAACGCATGTTGAAACAATGATTGCTAGTGTTCTGCAAGATAACATAATCCAAATCCATGAAGATTTCGAAAAATTACAACATCAAGTGAGTGATGAAAACATTTCAACCACTACCATCCCTACCATAGATAAAATTCATCGCATGCTTGAAAGTGAAAATGGACTTGAAATTGTGCGTAACATAGTTCATATCTTTGGAAAACACCTTACCTCAACCACTAGTAGTCCTTTACCTACGAACAATGTCACGAGCCAAGGATGAATTCAAATTCCTCCTCCCACAATAATTGCATATATTCCTACATATACCAACCCTTAAGTTACAACAACAATGCAACCGACTAGTAATGTGATTCCTTGGGTATTTCTACTAGCATCCCTAGTACCTTTGTGGCATCACACATCATATCTCCTACCACCCTACCACCTATAAGCATTCCATTCCATTTTCCTTCAAACACATACACACCTCCACAATATTCACCTCTATCTCATAATACAAGAAATGATCCTCTCATAAATCAACTTTTGCAAACCATTTCATCCCTTCAAAAGCAAGTTTCCACCATCAACCAAAATCAAAATGGACCACCTACATATTATTTCAAAAGTAGCCTATTATCATTGGAGATATTGCAAGCACTGATGCCACAACGTGTAGAGGTGCCTATATTCGAGAAATATGGGGGGAAAGGAGATCCTTCTAACCATGTTTCCACTTATACTACCTTATGTAGTGACTTCATTCTTGATGATAAACTTTTGGGTAAGCTTTTCCCTAGGTCCTTGAAAGATACTTCCTTGGAATGGTCCTCTTCATTACCGAACAACTCAATTCGTTCATTCAATTAACTTGTTGAGGAATTTATCAACTATTTCCAAGTGCATATGACCCCTAAAATGACCTTGGTCGATTTGATGAGATGTAAGCAAAAAGAAGAAGAAAAGATTACTAACTTTATCTCGCATTACCAATCACTTTATTCCCAAATTGATGTCAAGGTTCCTAACCCTCACCTTCAAAATATGTTCATAGAGAATTTACAAAGCAAGATACAAGATAAGCTTACCATGATGAAATTTCCCTCCTTCATGCAATTATGCACTACCCTTCATGATTATCAAAACTCAGTTAGTAGTTGTGATGCAAAATCCAACTCTAACCGAGCTGACAATTTTGATTCTACAAATCAAAATAATTCTCAACCTTTTAGAAAATAGAATAAAGGCTTCCTTCAATTCAATCCCCTTCAACAAACAACTCAGAATGTCAATAACCAAGTAGCTACTATTAAAGCAGCAATACCCTTTAGCCATGGGGACCCAAAAAAATAAATTCACTCCCTTACCCGATACCCTTCACAACACAATGTCACAACTCTTAGAATAGAAGATGATTACCTTACCCCTTGTCAAAACACCTGATCCTAATATACCATTACCCGCAAACTATAGATTAAATTCTTACCGCCATTATCACCAAAAAAATGGACACAATACGAAACATTGCAAGTGTCTTAAACATCTTGTGCAAGACCTCATTGATTCCATTTGGCTTTCTGTTGGAGGTGTTAGTGATCAAGGAAATAAGTCAATTTCCCCTCCTAACCAAAACTTGCAAATATTTACCAACCCTATGCCTAATCATAACATTTCATTTGTCAAATCCAATGAAACTACAAAGAATGATGTGATGAATGTTGATATGAATTATGATAACAATGATATTGTTCAAAATGATCCTATAGATATTGATCCTATGGATGATATGGTAGGAGTGATAGACATTATTCCTTGTAAGGTCTAAACTACAAATCCTCTTGAGATTGTTTTCTCCTCATAAGATATACTTAAACATGCACTTGATGGTCCTCTTTACATAGTTGGTCAAATCTATGACAAGCCCACTAATGGGATATTAATAGATCTCATATGTGGAGAGAATGTGATAACCAAGAAATTCTTAATTTTGCATGAACTGTATCAAGATATATATGATAAACTGAAAGAATGGATCAAGACACAACAGTTTCACTTTGCCTATGATGGGATCAATCACCCTTCCTTTACAAATAGGACCAAAAACATTATATATCCCATTCTCCATCATCCCCTAGTTAGACCAATTTCATGTGAAGCTAGGCTATCCATGGTTTCACTCCATGAATTTCGTCCCTTCGGTTGTACATAAATGCTTAAAGTTTCCCTTTGACAATGAAATTTTCATTGTGCATCATAGTGGCTTTAACCCTTTGTCTTCCCATGGAAACTTTACATTTGTTTTCTTTTGGCCCGAGCCTATAGAACCTATCAAACCATGAGAAGACTTATTTTTCAAATCCTATCAAAAGTTCTAGGCAAAGAAAATAGTAGAATTATCCCTCTGAAACATTCCTCTGCCCACCACCGAGCCTACCATCCTTGACGAAACCATGATTGAACCTAAAGAAAATCTAAATAACCAAGACCGACCTAAGACAAAACCTTCACCTACTACTTACAAAAGACCAAGAGATAATGAAAACAATCCTGTTACACCTACTCAAATAAAACAAGTTTACAAATTTAAAGAGAAAGTGGTTGAACAACCTTCCATGGTTCCTTTTGTTCCTCCCCCTAGGGAACAAAAGAAACCTATGGTTGATCATCTCACTCCTACACAAACATAGCTTGAAAACTGAACTAAAAGAAATCGAGGTGCTAGAGAGCGTAGGTGTAGACGTCGTGCCCTTGCTCGAAGGTTAAATGAAGAAATAAACAAAGAAAATCAAGATCCAAACTTGACTAAAGTAATGCATGATGAGTCTCCCCCTTCATCAAAACAAAAATATCATATATCACAACAAGAGCTAAATCCTTCTTTAGACATTATCATTCGACCTCCTGTTGCGATTAACTTGGATGATGACAATGAGGTTACTAAAATTGATGAAGAGGTGCATAATGGATTGAATACATTGTTTTTCTCTTCCATGAGCTTAAACGGAAATTCTCATAAGAGGAGTGTTGAACTTGGAAATGATCCTAGTTTGGCACTTGCTATTGTCCCTTTGACTAGTTGTCCACCTTTGGTATACAATGAACATGATTGGGATTCAGATGACTTGCTTTAGGTTGAATCACATGTGCCTTACTAGTCTTTTTCATTATTTATTTTTCATTTTCTTTTGTGTGATTGCATGTGCGTGATGTGATCCCCCGTGAGGTTTTGTTTGATGTTCTCTCCCTCTATTTGTACCTTCATTCTTCTCTATGTCATAAATATTTTATCATTTCCTTTATCTTTTAATTTGTCTTATGTTTTCCTTTTTGGGATGACAGAAGGCATTGGGACATTTATGTCTCTTCCATGTTGACCCAAAAGCTTTGCCTTTATCTTTATCTTTTCATTTGTCTTGTTTTTTCCTTTTGGGGATGACACAAGGCATTAAGACATTTTTGTTTCTTCCATGTTGACCCAAAAAAAAATTCTTTGTTTTTTCTTTGTTTGTGTCATTCTTCTAGTTCTATGGGTATTTTTGGAATGATGACAGTTTCGAGCTCTCTAAAAACATTGTAGCAAGAACAAACTAACCCCAAATCCATAGATCCCTTATGTGTGTTTGGAGTTTTATTTTGGAGGAAACCCCTTTTCTCTTTTCTTTTTCATGACATAGCTTTATTTAGAAACATAAAATCTTGGCATAGGGATTTCCAAGTTAGCTCTCATGTCCTTTTTATTGTTAGTATTTATCATTTTCTACTTTAAAGTAATTGCTCACAGCATGGCGTTTAGAAATTTCCTTAAAGTGGAGACATATATTGGCATTATTCTTTTGCATTTCATGTTTCATTGTGCAGTCTTCTTACTTCATGTGATGTGTCTCTCACTTTATGGATGACATTGGGTGTGATTTCCTTCAAGAACGTGATCTCTCTTAGCATATTGTATTCCTCTTAGTGGCTTGATGTGACACACTGCATCCCCCAAGTTGCAAATATTTTATTCTTTGATTGGTCCTCTCTTGGAGACATTAGGAACAATGTACCCTAAGTTAAATACCTTACATGAACTAAGCAAGACTCCTTTGAATGTTCCCTATTCTTATATTTACAAAATTTCAATTATATTGCCACCTTGCATAACACACTTTGCATTCCTATAGAGCCATCTTATTTTTTCATGTGTTCCAAGCACAAATTTTTGCTTACCTCATGAAGCTTGAAGTTCATTATTGTGTGGCACCTTATCAAAGTTATCAAGAGTTATAACTTTGGTATGGTTCGATGGGAAGCCCATCTAAGGCATGAATTTCCTATAGCCACTCGCATTTATGTGTGAGTGCATACTGGCCATGTGTGTATGTGTCTCACCTTCTTGGATTACTCACCCAATGGACAACCTAAAGTTTTTTTTCCTCAAAGTGAGCATCCATTTTTCATAAAAAATAGCCTAGATCTAATCCACATCATGATGGTCAAATGGTTGAAGCTTGATCTACCCTTATTTTTTTTGTATTCTTCTTTTCTCTTTGTCTTTGGCGGTGTATGCTTGTGCCTTGTTATTTCTCTTTATATCATTTTCATGTGTGTCCTTTTGTACTTATGTTGGTTTGTCATAGGACCTTGATCCTGGGGGCTTGATCACCCCTCTTGATCATTTTTTTCCTATCTTACTAGCATTGGTGCACTTTGGCCCCTCTTCATGCATTTTTGTCTACTTTAATGTGAGTTTGAAGCAAGTTCATCCTCTCACTAAAGTGGGGGCTAAATGTGGAAACAAAATAAGTATCCCTTTACTTTTCCTTGCTCATTTCGGCCCTCCTTGTTAAACTAAGATTAATGTTGCCTTGATTTAGTGTTGTAATGTGTTTGACACATTCACATTAGTTCTTAGGTCCTGGTGAACTAAAAAAACTTAATCATGCATTATCTAGAGTGTTGTAAAGTGTTGTAATACACTTTCACATTTTTCTAAGGTTTTCATAAATAATTGGGATTCTTTATGCTTTAATTGGCCTTATCTTGCATCCACAAGCCTCATTTAATGTATCTTTCCGAGGATAATCTTGACATAAATCAACATCCAACATAATTTAGGTGTTTTTAGGTTGTGTGGCCCAAATATAGTGATATGGGACTCATACGCCACCTTGGGTGTATGAGTCCCACCTAGGGTTTTGGGTCTCGATCTGTATTTTGTACCTTTCTAATCATTTTTGAAAATGGTCCCATAATTTATGCCTAATGGGACGCATATGCCACCTTGGGCATATGAGTCTTGTGTCACCTAAAATTAAAATTAATTCAAATTCTTGGTGGGATTTTATCCTCCTAGATCTGATGTCGGCTTGTAGTGTTGTAATTTTGATAAATTTGGCATAATTAAGTATAAATACAAGTTTATTTCACTTATTTTCACCTAACAACCAATCAAGTGACCTAGCAAGTTGAATGAGCATTCTTATAGAAAATTTCAATTCACAAGAGCATTCAAGGGAAAATCATCAAGTGTTTTAGAGCATTATTCAAGCATCATGTCAAAGTCATCATGCATCATGTTTTTTTTTGAGCTAGCAATTGTGATGTAGGGTTTTATGATTCAAGTAAGAAATAAAATCAAGATCTATCACATTCAAGCAAGAGTCAAGATCTACATCCATTGGAGACCTTCATACATGTTTGCAACACTTTATTGCTAGGGTTTGGTGAGTTGCAACATCACATTTTTTTCATTCATCATTCTCTCTTCCTATTTCATTTCATTACAAGTTTTGATTACCGAATCTAGATTTGACCAATGCAAACCCCTTTGTACTATGAAAACAACATTTTTACCTCCCTTTGTTGTGCGAATTGTAGATCTAGGTTGAAGACATTTGAAGAGAAAGTTTGGAGAAATTTGTTAAAGTGTTCAAAGTTGTCAAAGTTGTCACCTTGCATTGAAGATCATTGGAAGGCTTCTACAAGCTGTAAATTAGGGTTTCGGATCTAGAAATCAATTAGAAAGGATAGAGTAGAAATTGAGGAGCAGATTCAGACTTTGAAGTTATAAAAAAACCTAACTTGACCGATATGCCACTCTTGGCATATGAGTCCTAGTTTGGTCAAATTTGCAATTTTCAAAAGTTTCATACACCCTTTTGCCAGATTTCAGTTTCTGCCCAAAAACCCTAATCTAGGACTAAATCACCCAGACTGGCATATGAATCTCAACATGCTTTAAAATCAATGTTTTCATTATTTTAGGCCTTCATCCAGTCATCTTCATATTTCTAGGTGCATACCTTTCATCTCTCAGCTTTTTGTTTTGTTGTACATGCTTTTTTAGGAATTTAGTGAAAAATTGCATTGCATTAGGTTTAAGCATTAGGTCTTGCATTTCATTTGTCTTTCCAAGCCCTAGCTTGGTGGTGAACCCCTCTTTAGTTTATAATCAGACCCTAGGACAACCCTATTGCAAGATCTCTTTCTCCTTTGCATACCTTAGATGGAGATCTTTAGGGTTTTGCTTCAATGAAATAATTGGGAAGTGTGTTTTCTCTATGTCCTAAACCAGAAGAAGAAAAACCATTTTTTTCTTTGTTTTAGTGACCAATCATAAATTTATTTTATTTTGGATTGTGTAGCCTAGATTTAGTGATTTGGGACTCATACGCCACCTTGGGCGTATGGATCCTACCTAAGTTTCAGGGCCTCAATTTGGATTTCACATTAAACTAAGCCTTTCTTGAAAAATGTGTCCCAAGCTTAGCCTAATGGAACTCATACACCACAAGTGGTGTATGAGTCCCACTTAGCTTATACCTAAATTAAATTCAAATTCTTGACAGGATTTTATTCTCCTAGATCTGATGTTAGCTTGTAGTGTTGTAATTTCAAGAAATTTGGCGTAAACAAGTACAAATACAAGGTTATTTCACTCATCGTTGCAACATATCCTATTTGTTCATTCATCGTTCTTCCTTTCTATTTCATTTCATTTCAATGTTTGATTACCAAAATGGGGTTTGACCAAGGAGAACCCCTATCCAATAACAAAATAATATTTTTCCCTCTCTTTTGTGTGTGATTTGTAGATCTAGGTGATTTGGGTTGAAGATACATTGAAGAGCAAGATTGGAAGAAGTTGTCAAGTTGTCAAAGTTGTCACCTTGTTTACAAGACCACTAAAAGACATCTATAGAGAAAAATTTAGTAGTTTAGATTCATAAATTAGGTTGAGAAGGAAAAGTAGAGATAGGGGAGCAAATTTAGATCTTAATTGTTCAAAAAAATTGAGTAGGATTGATACACCACTCCTCATGTATGATTCCTAGTATAGGCCTTTTTCTAGATTTTAGGAGTTCCAAACTTGTCACTACCATATTTTTGTTCCTGCCTAGAAACCCTAATCTGGGACTAAATCGCCCAGTTTGGCATATGGGTCCCAGTGTGCATTAAATTCAACATTTTCAGTGTTTCAGATCTTCATTCAAGATTCTACAGCTTTTGAGGTGCACTTCTCTAGTTTCTCAGTTTACTATTCTGGTTTACATTCATTTCTAGGTTATTCATTTGGGTTTTGCATATCATTAGGTATTGTCATTAGATGTTGCATGTTACTAGTCTTTCCAAGCCCTAGTTGGTGGTAAACCCCCTTTTAGTCTTTGATCACACCCTAGGAAAACCTTTTTCATATCTCTTTCCCCTATTCCATCATTGGATTGAGATCTCTAGAGCTTCCTTAAGTGAAACTAAGTGAAATAGGTCCCTAACCCTAGTTCCATCTCCAAAAAGATAGAGAACACACTGCTATTTTCCTAGGTTCCACCCTCAATACTTAATAGTATACCCTAAACTCTATACCTTAAACCCTAAACCCTACAACCTCATCCCTAAACCCTACAACCTCAACCCTCATCCCTATACCGTAAACCCACAACCCTCTACCCTATACATTAAACCCTCAACCATCTACACTATAAATTAAACCCTCAACCTTAATCCTATTGAACACCCAAAATACTAAGAGAGGGGGTGAATCAGTATTCTTTGAAATTGCTTAAACATTAAAAATCCATTCCACATAACATATTCAATTTGTAGTAGGACAGGAAAGTATGAAAGAAACCATTAAAGGAACATAACATATGAACACATATTTTTACATGGAAAACCCAAAAATGGAAAAACCATGATGAGGATTAGCTCACAATATATTATAACTAGTTACAACATATTACAAAAATTCTCACTAGAGGTGGACTTATTGTCCTAGTGGACTCACTACCCACATAATGAAAGAAAGATAGAAGGAAAGGGGTGTCTCACTACCAAGATTTGAACAGATACAATTGCATCTACAATATGCAGGAATTAGAGTTCCATTGAAGCTCAATATATACAGTTTACACACTTCATACTGTTCTACTCTAACACTCTACTCTGCTCTACATTCTCATTACATTCACAAAATTTTCATCAACAACACTTTTATATTCGCTATCATTGTCCTCCAACACCAAAAAGATCTTATACTTATACCCATTACATCTGCAAACTCTTACAACATCATTTAGTTCAACCTTATTGGATGTATCGATCAAAATAATAACTTGTCGGCCCAAAACATACTTCATGCCACAATCAAAACTTATAATGAACCCAAATAGGTTGGCATGGGCCTATAATATCTCCCACAAAACAAACCAACACTTATTTAAACTTTGCATACCCTTATACATATTAAGTTGGCATTGTTGGAGACCTAACATCAAAATAAGCCAACTAATCATCCTCAAACCATCAGGTGGACCTCCAAACTTCATGCCACTTGGAACTTAGATGCTAATGAAACCTATAAAAACCTCCACAAATCCAAAATACTAGATATTATTCCATGGTAAAATTTGGACTTGGAAAAACATGTACTTTGCACTGGAAAACATTGTCACTAGCAAACCCAATAATCTATTGCTCATAACTTCTACACCAAACAACCAAAAGGCATGAAACTTTGGATTTAGACTCCACTGACATCCAATAAAATTTCGTTAGAATTGTAGAGTGAAATTATTTAAGTCAGACCAATGAAAACCAAAAAATGGATGCTTTGTACACTGAAAACCATATTCTAAAACTTAACCAATTCTTCAACACAATTGTCTGCACTGGACCAAAAATTATTGCATCTATGCACTTGATTATCATTATAATACACACTCATTCTTCACCAAGTGGTTTTCACATCAACCTTCATATCAAACCACAGTGTTAACATCAATGAAAACATTGTGTCTACATACTATACATCCATGCTCATGTTGCAAACAAGTATATCAATTACAAAATTCCAACAAATCCCCCAATCTTATACCTTAAACCCTAATCTATCAACCCTCAAACCCTAATCCCTTGAACCCTAAACCCTTGAACCCTAAACCCTTAAACCATAAAACCTTAAACCCTTAATCCCTCAACCTTAAACCCTCAAGTATAAAATCTTCACCCTATACATTAGACCCTCAACCCTAATCCCTCAACCCTCGACCCCAAACACTAAACCATCAACCATCGACCCTAATCCCTCAACATTCAACCGTTAAACCCTCAACCCTAATCCTTCGACCCTATACCTTAAACCCTCAATCCCTCAAGCCTCAACCCTTAAACCCCCAACCCTTAAACCCTTAATTCCTCAACCCTAAACCCTTAAATATAAACCCTCAACCCTAATCCCTCAACCCTATACCCTTAAACCCTAAACCCTTTAACCCTAAACCCTCTACCCTCTACCCTATACATTAAACACTCAACCCTAATCCCTCAACCCTATACTTGAAACCCTTAATCCCTCAACCCTCACCCCTTAAACCCTCAACTATAAACCTTCTACCCTATACATTAGACCCTCAACCCTCTAACATATACATTAAACCCTCAACCCTAATCCCTCAACCCTATTACCCTCAACCCTATTACCCTCAACCCTCAACCCTTAAACCATTAATCCATCAACCTTGAACCCTAAAATGTAAACCATATACCCTAGATACATTACACCCTCAACCCTAATCCCTTAAGCCTAAACCCTAAACCCTCAACCCTTGACCATATACCCTAGATACATTAAACCCCCAACCCTCAACCCTAATCCCTCGACCCTATGCCTTAAACCCTTAATCCCTCAACCCTTAAACCCTTAATCCCTCAACCATGAACCCTCAACAATAAACCCTCTACCCTATTAAATCCTCAACCCTTAATCCTTTACCATATACATTAAACCCTCAACCCTAATCCCTCAACCCTATACCCTCAACCTTATACCCTTAAACCCTGAACCCTCAACCTTCAAACCTCTAGCCTATACATTAAAACCTCAACCCTAATCCCTCAATCATATACCTTAAACCCTTAATCCCTCAACCCTCAACCCTTAAACCCTTAATCCCTTAATTGTGAACCCTCAATTGTAAACCCTCTACCCTTGATACATTACACCCTCAACCCTCAACCCTAATCCCTCAACATTCAAACCTTGAACCCTAAACCCTTAAACCCTAATCCCTCAACCATCAACCCTCTACCCTGTACATTAAACCCTCAACCCTAATCCCTTGATTCTAAATCTTAAACCTTTATTCTGTCAACCCACAACCCTTAAACCCTTAATCCCTCAACCATGAACCCTCAACTGTAAACCCTATACCCTATACATTAAACCCTCAACCCTCAAACCTCTACCCTATACATTAAACCCTCAACCCTAATCCCTCAACCTTATACCCTCAACCCTTAAACCCTAAACCCTTAAACTATCAACCCTCTACCCTATGCATTAAACCCTCAACTCTGATCCCTTGACCCTATACCTTAAACTCTTAATCCCTCAACCCTCAACCCTTAAAGCCTTAATCCCTCAACCCTCAACCCTCAACTGTAAAGCCTCTACCCTAGATACATTACAACCCGAACCATAATCCATCAATCCTAAACAAGAAACACTAAATCCTCATCCCTCAACCCTAATCCCTAAGCATTCAACCCTTAAACCCTCGAACCTCAACCCTATACATTAAATCCTCAACCCTAATCCCTTGACCCTATGCCTTAAGTCATTGATCCCTCAACCCTCAACCCATAAACCCCCAACCCTTAAACCCTTAATCTATCAAACCTCAACCCTCAACTAGAAACCCTCTACCCTATACATTAGACACTCAACCCTCTACCCTATACATTAAACATTCAACCCTAATCCCTCAACCATATACCCTCAACCCTTAAACCCTTAAACCCTTAAACCCTTAGTTGTTAACCATCAACCCTCTATCTTAAACATTAGACCTTCAACCATAATCCCTCGCTCCTATACTTTAAACCCTTAATCCCTCAGCCCTCAACCCTTAAACCCTTAATCCCTTAACCATGAACCCTCAATTGTAAACCC
This sequence comes from Sequoia sempervirens, assembly GCA_007258455.2. Lineage (NCBI taxonomy): Eukaryota > Viridiplantae > Streptophyta > Pinopsida > Cupressales > Cupressaceae > Sequoia > Sequoia sempervirens. The sequence goes on along the minus strand of VDFB02146254.1, from coordinate 6,416 downwards.
TCTACCCTAGATAATCAGACATGTCAAATTTACATCATGCATAATCATATTCCATTCATCCAATAAATCAGGACTTTATTTAAATCAAATCCAAATCATACATTTTCCATCATTTTCTGATTTAAATAAATCAATTATCAAAGTCCAAAAAGTCAACTCACCTAATCAAGCATTAAATCAGCATAATCTTCATCTAATCCTAATCTAATACTAATCACATCCCACTTGCATTATCTAGACTCTAGCTACTTGCACAATAAATCAATTTTATTGATTTATTAAAACCTCATTTTCCCTCAACATGACAAGTCAAACAGGCATTTATTGCTCTTCTTTCTTGTCCCCCTCTCTAAATTTATTGCAAATTTGAATTCAAAATTTCCCTCTTGGGCACTCTTCCCAAATCTTGCATATACATCAACTAATTACATGATGACAAGTGTCCTCCTATCATTGGCTTAATCTTTAGTCCCACATTGGTCCCTCTTCAACATTTGGCATTTTGAAAATCTTTAAATAGGTGCATCATCCTCAAGCAAATCCTTCACAATCTATTGTAAGGTTACTCTTCATTTGAGATTCGATCTTGTCATCATCACTCCACCATCTCCATTTGCATTTACACAATTTGAGCTTTTATCAAGGATTGGGAAAGGGTCACTAGCACATGTGACACCAATCCAACTATGGAATAGGTAATTGGTTTTGTTTTCATAATGCTTTGGTTCTTATCTTTTGTATGCATTGGCATTGGAATATTTACAAGGTATTTCATAGAGGTCATTTTGATAGAGTTTGCAAGACACTAACCCATTGTTTGAAGGAATAGTTGTTTGCAGATTTTAAATGGATGCCTACATTTGGCGCTAGAAGGAGGGCCTGAACCTCCATTTTCAGCAAATCACACAACATGGTTCATATTTTGTAAACAAATTTTAGCTAAGAGATTTTATGTTTGAAAATACTGATCTAAATGTGAATTTTTTTATTTTTATTTTTGTTGTCTTTAGTCTGATTTCATGTCTTGATACTAACAAAAGACTAATGGCATACCGTTATCATAGGCTGTTACTAACAAATTTGTCTAGTTAGGCTATCTGCAAAAATGAATGGTTGTTTGGCTGCATTTGGTATTTCATTCATGAATGGAATAAATATGCCTCTAAATTATTGTCAATAGATGCTGATATTTTTTAATCCATAGTGGCCATGCCTTCCACTTTTCTGTCATTTTTTGTGCTTTTTTTTTACCTCCACCACAACATTCCATAGTGATTACTCTCTTTTTTTTTCTCTTGTCCTGTGCGTACCTTTAGTGGCAGACTCTCTGTCCTCCTTAGCTCGTGCTATTGCTAGCATTTTTTCCTTATGTGGGAAGCCTTTCTGTAGTTACTAGAGATTTAGAATTTGCTTGGGCGCAGTACGGGAATATGGTTTATAGCATATTGAATGGAGGAGTATGATATGATAACAAATACAAATCTTGCATTGGAAGATAAATGATCAAATAATATGCGCTGTAGTTAATTAAATGACAAGGAATCCCTTTAGTTTTTACACGCCATATGAGAAACCTGCGCTTTACTAGATTAGTGCTAAGGCAGTGTGTTTACTTTTCAAATATCATTGAGTTTCCATTTGTCTAGCATCGATATTGAACAACCCCTGATTGAAGATATGAAGGCGTGGAATAGCATTTACTTCCATTGGGATTGACAATTAATTCCCTTACTAATAATTTATTCTATTTTCTTGTAGCTACCTGACCAGGCTGATACCCATGAAGCTATTTAAGAAATCACCTGCAGGCTGGAGAAAATAGTGGATGTGATTGACTCACATTAAAAGCTTCAATAGAGAAAAGACTCAGCATGTTAAAAATTGTAGCTGGCGTGGTAGTTCACATGTCCAAACCAGAAATCATGAGAAAAGCACTTGGAATTTATCTTTTCTCTTAGATATTCTATGGTCATGACTTGTGCATGTTGTTGTCCTACCAAGTGCGTGTGCTTGTCCTTTTTTTTTCAAATTGAAGCTTTACTGATCTGCATTTTGTATCTATCCACATGCACCATCATGCCTTTACCTGTTTTGTATCGATTCTTATGGATATTGTTTAAGATTTACTGACCCATCAACGCAAAGAATCAGGTGAAGAAGAATATGATTGATGAGGTAAATGCATATTCCCACTTTAGTACTAGACGACAGGTGTTGAAATTCATTGTAGACATTAATAAGTGCAGAAATTGTGACCTTTGTTTGGTGATATTAACTCTCATTTGATGCGCTATGTTTATATGAAAAAATACGCTATATGTCAACCTCTAGGGTATTACAATTCATTTATTACCTACCGTTTGACCGATGTCACTTATAGCTGTTGATTTGCTGTCAGAATGATTGAATACGGGTACTAATATTTTATCTTTGAGGCTGCACTAGGAAAGTGTATTTATTGTCTTTCTCAAATGTCAATAAATTGTAAACCCAGAATATGAGCAGGGCAAAAGGTATTAAAGCTTTTTTTTTACGTTATGTCAAAAACAAGAAAGTACGACTTTACACATGACTAATGTATTTACTTGAAAGTTTTGAAGGATCCTTATTGGTTGCTTATATATTCTTGTTAAATATGATCAGCATGGAAACTTTTGAGAAACCTTCATCAACTAGTCTTTCGTTTCGTAATCATTAGCATCCATTTGACTTATAAATGTGTCAAAGTGTGGGCTTATTGTTTTCAAAAAAATCATTGTTTTTAGTCATATCTTTTCGTGGAATCGTACATTTGAATCAAAAGGAAAATCTTCTCATGTTGACCATCAATTTTGTCATAGATAAGAAGGGAGGTACAAATTGAAATAATTTTGATATTTGTTTTGTCAAAAATTGCTATATTTCCATGTCCTTCTTTAAAGATTGATAAGACTTGTGTATGTTTTTATCAATTTGCAAACTACATGCCTAACTTTCATTTGTGATGGAATAGGTACAAAAGCAAACGGTTAAAAGGTGCAAGGCTTAAAGAGAAGGCGGTATCAAACCTTAAAACGAAGGAGGAGGATTTTTGTTTGAAAACACAATGTGTTTTTTAACACTTTAAGTGTTTAATCAACACTACACGAAATTGTTTTCCTTTTCATTTTAGAACATTAGTTTTCAATTGGGGCTAAAAATGAACAATTTCATTTTCATTGCAAAGGGCTTAAAACGAACCTTAGAACACACTTACTAGATTTCGTTTTGGGTTAAAAATTGAACAAGCAATCCTCATATTTCATTTGGTGCTTAAAACTAACGCGTTTGATTTGTGTGGGATTGCGTCTTTGAGCACGATCCTCCTTGGCGCCTGCGCATCTAGGGTGCAAGAGAAACACTCAAAATACATTTTATTGCTTTGAAACACTCTAAATTTGGGCTTAAAAAATCAACATCTTGTATGCAGTGTGAGTAGGCATTTTGGCGCATATCTCTTTCTTTGTTACATCAAAGATCGGACCGAAGTTACGATTGTGTCTTTGCTCTCAAGCTTTTTGTTTATCTTTTAGAGGGCCCGCCTTTGGGGAAAAGTACTCACCCAAGCGACGACTCAAACCGCAACACTCTAAAGCCAAGAGTATTTCCAAACCGGATATAAATGAGGGTTTTGCTAAACGCCATAATCACGCTGGGTTGGTCTTCGGCGATGGATCCGGGAAGGGGACTTTACAAGGGTCAATCTCCACGAACGGAAAGTCCCATTAGAACTCTATGTGCTAGAATTTTCCAAAACTTTAATCTATTTGTTGGTGCAAGAACGGTCGCTCTCGGGCTACCCTACACTTTTACGGTCTTCTAGTAGAGATGGAAAGCACGCCATGGAGTTTCATGATGCTGATGCTTGGCCGCCCCGATTGACGTTAATGAGCCGTGGAGGGGAGCCAGTGGGGTCAAGCATCTAACCATCCGCTAGGGATAAGCGTAGCTGGACTTGTCCAAGTGGGAATCCAACAAATATTGTCTTACACATCCATAGGGCTTGTAATTACTCTTTGTTTGAAAACACAGTGTGTATTCGAAAACATTTTGCAAACAAACATTCAACATGGTTCTCAAAATTTCAAACCCTCTTTAAGACAAATATCATTGACTCAATCCATATGTTACTGCTTTCCCTGCGGATTCACATTCGTAGAGGTTCCTAAGCATTGGATTATATCTCAATTTGTCTTCTTGAGTAAACAATAGGAAAACCCTTGCCTTAAGTTCATTGAATTTCCACATAAAATATCTTGTGGGGTTTAAAGAAATTAAGACATTGGTACATCTTAGTTTGAAACTTTAATCAAAGAGAGTTTTTTTGGTAAAATAAATCCATTAAGCAAAGACTAAGCAAAATGAACTTTCATGTGTGTTGAAGACTCCAAATCCCAAAAGCACAAATCATTGATTGGAAATCCAAAATGTTCAAATCATTCCTTGGTTAACAAAGGTCTTTAGGAAGCATATGCATTCTCTTCAATACCTAGGTCTTGGAAAATACAAAGTGGTCTTTTTAGGTTCATCTAAGGATCAAAACAAATCAAACCTCTTTCATCCATCTTTCAAAACATCCAAACATTCATCTCACAAGTCATCTTTTGAAAAACCTTGAAATCATCCTTGAAATGCTAGGCTTTATGACAAAATCAAGCAATCATTCAAACTCATTGAGATCAAGTCCTTGAAAACATTTATCAAAACACCTTTGGCTAGGAATGTGTGAATGCATCCTTTTGCATATCTTTAGTCAAAGTCATCCAAATCATCTTGTCTATCTTAGTGTATGTAGATGAATCCTTCTCCATATACTTAGTGAAACAATCATCTTGTTTGGGTAGGTGTAGGTAGATGCATCCTTCTCCTCACACATATCCAAATCATCATCCTTTGAACACAACTATCCTTTAGATCATTATCAAACATCTTAGGGTTCCTTTTGTTCAAAATCCAAATCAAACTCCCAACCAAGATCAAGGACAAAGTCTCAAAATCCAAAAAATCAAACCAATCAAAAATCCAAAGTCCTAGCATTTCATTCAAGATTTATCAAAAGTCAAAACATCCATAGCATCCGTCTTTGAACATCACCATCATATCATCATCACATTTGATCCTAAAAGCATCCTAAAAACTTTCACTTTGGGACATAAAATAGAGATTAAATCCAAGGAATCAAGAGATTCATCTCCCATATTTCTGAAGATTGATCCTTGTTTTATGGTTCTAACGAGATCTCAATACAAGAAGAGTATGGAAGCCCACAAAGAAACTCCCGCTTCAAGTGACCTTAGCCAAACAAATGCAGAAATGAATCTTGCAGAATCAAGCAATCCATTGGTCCCCTCATCATCACAAAACCCACAAGAAGAAAATCAAGGGGAAGACCTCACCGTTGGAATGTCTCGCGAAGAAATAACTGAAATGCTCCAAAATCCAGATAACCATAGAATCATCAACATCATGATGAGACTTAACCCTTCGCTGTACATGCTTGAACTAGCAAAGCAAGGGGCCAAGTTGCCTTCGGATTTTGATATGAGCACTATAGTGGAGACATCTTTTCCACCAATCTCATCCCCCATCCCCATTTCATCTACACCTCCATCCCAAAACATCACGCAAAACATTCCAAAAATCACGACATCGATTGCTCCAACTCAACCAAATGTCAACAAGGGAAACACATTTCTCAATGAACTTCAATCACATCCCCTTGTGAATAACCAAAACTTGGACGCAAACACCGCAGTGGAACAAAACATCCTCCATAATCCATTACACCAAAATGTTCCTCTCACTTTACATTATGACCTATCATCGACATCATTTCATGGAGCACCACAAACACCTCTTCTCACGAATTCACAAAAAGAGGGAGACATATTTGGAGCAGGGGGCATTTTTAACACCACAACACTCTCGCAAGGATTCACCCCCCTCACATTTCCACCTATCCCACCACTACCATTATCATCCACATCACTCCTTGGCTTGGGATTGCCTCCCCTACCAAGCATCAATCAAACCGCTATCCCAACCATGAATCAAAATATTTTGCCAAACGCTCAAAACTTATTGTTGACATCACAAACGACAAACACGCAAGCAATGGCAACATCATCAAACACCCCCACAACATTGCAAAACATGGTCTCTCAAGGGCCAATCACATCAACGATGCCACTTACCACATCAACAACACCATCCACCAATCACACAATCAACATGACAACACCATCTACCAACCAAATGATCAACACAACATCATCATTCACCACCACCACAAACGCCATTCCAAATCCACCACCACCCCCACCGCCACCAACATTCACCACATCAAACCAATTCGACGCAACATTGCAAGCCGCTTTCCAAAGAGGCTATCAACAAGT
>VDFB02146253.1:0-27208 GCA_007258455.2 Sequoia sempervirens | reverse complement strand
ACCTCTGAAATAAACTTATGAAATCACTCTCATACCCTCGATATATAAGAAAGAAGAGAGGACAAAACCATAAGTGGTTTATCAAGATAAAATATAATCAAACCATGGTAAAACATATAAACTTCTATGTATAAAATATAGAGGCTCTTCTAAGAATAGTAAATGTAAGTCTCAATGAGCCATGAATAGTAAAAATAACCTCCATAGTAATAATAAATGACATCTTTGACTTATAAATCCTCCATAATAGTGCATACTCCAAGGTAGGTGTCCAAAATCATGTAATTCATATATGACCCACCAACATGTAATATGCTCCACTACTCAATTCTCATGTCAAAGTTGATAAATTTACTAAAAATAGCTTCATAACTACCACTGCCAACTCCACTTCCTTCATGGATGCATACAACAATTAATACCAATTTTTTTGGGGAATATTAATTATAAATTATTTTTCAATTGCACCTTGGGCATCCAAGGACACTTTTTAGTAGTGTTATAGATACATAAAATATGCATTTAATTACAAAGTAAATGACACATTAATCCTAACATTTACAACACTATTAACTATGTATTTATAGTACCATTAAGGATGCTCAAAATCTCAATAAATACTTTCTATTTATAACACTATTAAGTTTAAAACCTTGTATTTATATATGAGCTATCAAATATCATTTATTTGCTTTGTGTGTAATTTAATGCCAACTATTATTCTTCATTTTCTCAATTTTGATTCTAAACTTCGTTTTTCTTTTGTTTATTAGTTTTAAATTTTAGAAGTTTTTTTAAGTATTATTTTGGAGTTTTACAAATTTACTATTATAAAGAATTTGAATTTTAATGCTATTTGTATTTCATTTATTTTAAAAAAAAATTATAATGTTTTTATAGATGTGTACATGGTAAAGTATTTGCAATAATAAGAAATATACTTGCATTAAATAATTATTTTTATATTTTTCTAATCTAAACTTGCTTTTTCTCAATACACATAGTGTCATTCATTTAGAAACTACTTAAAATAAGTAGAAAACCAACTAGAAGTCACATGCCAATGATGGTGTTAAAGAAAAGAAAAGAGGTGAGTTAAGTATTACAAATTTGCAATTATAAAAAGCATCTAATTTTTTTATTAATAATAGAGTTTGAATCAAGGAACCACTGGCTCTAAAAATCTTAATTTTATTATTTTTATTTAAATCTAAATAGTATGTACATTGTAGTACATTGCTAAAAGTAGTTTGAGACTTTATTTTCAATTTTATTTACAATTTCACATATTCTTATTTTTCAATAATCTATTTATTTCCTTAATCTTTTATAGGGTTTACTTTCCACAAATAACTCAATATAATTCAAAACTAACTTGTTTATTGACAATGTTTCAAAGATTTATTTCAACATATACTTTGTCATAATGTCAATAAAGTTGTATCCAAAGAAACATACCTCATAAGTGCAACAAAGCTCAATTCTTGGATAGCATCAAGGCCGATAAAGTAAGATTAGGTGGATTATTTCAATTTTAGAATTAAATGCACTATAAATAATATTCCTTATTTTAACACTTTCTTTATTACCAAAGTTAATTGCTCATCTATAATACAAAATCCATTTTTAATGTCAACAAAACCAACTCCTAACAAATGACATTCAACTAAAAAAATGAATTTATTTGTGATTCGTGTATCTCACACAAAGAAAGTATATTGCATAGTTGAAACCAATACTAACATTTACAAAATTAGTTGTTCAATATTATTATTAAAGTTGGTGGACATAATTTTGTAAAATAAACACATCCATATATAACCAAAAAGTATTATCTACGACTATAAATTCATCTAAAGATAATACAATAAAAGTTGCATGTTTTATTAATTTTCTTGTACATCCTATTTTCAACTTTCTCATTTCCACCCACTATTTATTGACCAACATGTTTTAGAAAAATTAGGAATGCCTATAAAAGAAAAAAATATTACATTACCTCTAGTAAGAATATGAAAAATAAAAATCAACTAATCATTTTTTCCCATTTTTGTTGCTCCCATCATCTCTCCAAATTGATCTTGAATTATACCTCCACATGCAACAAGCTTTGCCTATTTTTGAATATATCCATCATATTCAAAGGCATACTTAACATCTAGACATTATTCCTTTGTTTTCCATCTTATCATTATTTTTTTCTTTATGTATATGATTTATTATTCATAAACTTTATCAACGTGTTTTTCTACGGTGCAACTTTAAGCTCCAACTTCTTGTCCTCACCATATTTCTAACTACAAATATTACATCTACATTATATGGGATGTTAATATTTATTTTTATTCTCCGTTGGCTTGATGAGTAGGTACTTTGACACCTAATCAATTTAAAAGTTCTTTGACAAATTCCACTAATGTCCCATTTTTTATTTGACTTTTTTTCCCCTTCTATGAAAGATATCCATTTTCTTGATCACTTTTTAAGGTGGGTTTGTTAATATTATTCCCACTACCATGGGAATCCTTTGTAACATCATCTTTAGCATTATCATGCACCTCATTATAATTTCATTTTAAAGTATTTCCTTGTTTGTCAACAAATAGTGCAAATATTGACCTGTTGTGGGTCAATCTACTAGTGTTGGACTACGTACATTACCAAAATATGAGATTACATTTCTACATTTTGATGAACACTCTTTAACACTTCAAACAAACAAACTAATACTTGACATCTCTCATGAATTAAAAGTTGCAAAAAAAAATATTTTATGTCCAATGTCATTGCCAAAGACTCAACACTAATAGTTTTAAGATCATTTGTAACTATAAAACTAAATTGAAGATGGAGAGCGGTGGTGAGAGTTGGGGTTTGAAGGGAGAAGGAGCTAGAGAATCTCATCTAGATGATGATGATGCAAATGGATGGCTTCTCGTTTTTGGTTGCTTTGCCATTCATAGACAGTTGGGCTTTGGGGTTGCAATTGGTTGAGTGGTTGGTGTTGCGGGTTTGCTTCTCCGCTTTTTGTTGGCTACTTCTAATGTTTTTGGGCTGCAGGAAAGCCTTGTTGGTTTGTGCTTTAGGCTCCTTGCAAGGGTTTTGGTAGTGCCTTGGTCTATCTTTAGCTTTGACTGGCATGTTGGGGCTAATGGTGTGCTTCTTGTTTTGGCCTTGTCCTTGACTCTTCTCTACATTTTTTCCTCTTGCCCTCCGTTTAGATTTTTAGGATACTTGTTTGTTGGCGAGGGTTTCTTGGCATGGATGGCGTCACCGTCAGCGGCCGTCAGCTCCAATCTCTTTTCTTTGTCCCTTCTTGTGGTTGTGTGGTGTTGGCTTTGGTGGTTTCCTCTTTGGGCTCCTTGTGGGGCTTTGTGGAATAGCCCATTCCTTAGCTATGATCGGGTGCATTGGGGTGGATGGTGGGGTGCTTCTTGGTGCTGGCCTTTCACTTATTTTTCTCTGCCTCCCCACCGATCCTGTCGGCTGCTTGCTGGGGAGTGGAGCATTTTTCCTTTTTGGTCATTTGATCCTCCCCCGCGTCAGTAAGCGCATGGCTCAGCGCTTTGCGCCGCTGGCCTTTGCCTTCGTCACCGACGGTCAATTTCAATCGCGGAGAAACTTTGCTTTTTGTCTTTTAGCAGGTTTTGTCATTGAATGGTTATTTTAGCTTTGATCAATGTTAAAGCAGATGGTATGTTTTCTTTTGTTCGATTTTTCTCTCGATTCTTCTATTAATCTATTTTTGTCTCTCTTTAGTTCTCTCAGTTAATATTTTTGATTGTAGCATATTGTTTTTGATTGTTTTGGTTAATGAATCGGTTGTGAAAGTCTCCCTTCATTAACACAATATTCCTCTATGGTTTCTGAAATTGTTTTATCCCTGTTATGAAGTTTTATGAGGAAAAAATGGGGTATTATTGTTTATTGGCAGAAGGCTTTCTACGTTTTTCAGTTAATGATCTATGTTTTGATTGGTATTGGCTTGCTGGGGGCTGGAATATTCTTATTATCTTTTTTTTGGACCTAATTTGGTGAGCTGATTGTTGTGTTTTTTGCTTCTTCCTATTGGTACCTGATGCTTGTGATGCTAAGGGATGTTGGGTTATCCCTTTCTTCTGAAGTTCCTTTTCATTGGATTTCTCAACTAGTGTCTCCTATTGAGGGGGAGATTGTTCCTCTTGAGGTGGAACCATCTTCTATTGAGATGGAGATGGATGGCTGCTGTGGGGAAGGCTGGCGGGAAAGCCATCTTGATGGAGCGAGTAGGGAGGGAGGGAGGCCGCGGCCTTGGGTGGGTAAGGGGTCTCCCATCCTCCCATAGAGGGGAGTCCCTCCCTAGAGGTGGAGGTGCTGCTGGGCTGGCTGACCTGGGTGCCAGCCACTGCTGCGCTTGACTGGTGCTTCGCAAGAGCTGAGCTTTGGTGATTTTTAACTCTGGCTTAGTGGCCTCCCTGAGCCTTCATGTCTCCCTGGGCTCGAATTTGGATGTTATGAGTGATTGGTTTGTTGACGCCTAGTTGATTCAGGCGGTGCTTAAGTGTATCTAACAGTTTATGGTCCCTGTCAAAACCAATTTGTAAAAGGGTTCAAGGCCCCTTCAAAACTCGTTTTGTGCAGCTCATGTAGTCTTGTCTTTCTATTTATGGTTGTTATTATTTTGGCTCCTATTGGTTTGTGTCTTTTACCTTAGGAAACTCTCTCTTTGTTTAGGTTTTAGGTCCTTGTAAAACTTGTTTGTATTGGGTTTTGGGGCCCCATCAAAACCTATTTTACCCTTAATCAAAAACAATAAAACTAGATAGACAAAATCAACAAAAGGAATCATATATCTATAGGGCCTAGATGTATCACTGCTTGATATCATTTGCAATAATGAGACCAAAATAAATAAATAAATAGGAGGCATTTCTTATTCTTAAAACAATAAGAAATTATCACTTGCCTCTCATTGACTCACTAATGCTTGTAGTTATCTATGACTCACTAAAAATAAAATTTTGAGAAAGAAGTATGCACAAGGCATAAAATAAACCAAGGAAAGGAGCTCAAAAAAATATTTTTGAAAGATGTAAAGATTTAAGAATTGAGTAAGCTTGTTCCACTTGGCCCCTGCTGAAATTACCAAGTCAAGGTCCAAGCTTTCAAATTATATATAGGCGACAAGCGTAAGAAGGCCAAGTGACAACTCCCACCTAGTGGTCACTTAAAGCTAAATTATAATGGGGCCTCACATGGAAACCCAGGTGTATCCAGTGTTGGTTTCATCACATGTAATAATCAAGTATAACTATGTCGGGCTGATATTGCCAAACTAGAAAATAGAACAAAAAATAACATTGAATTTGAAGCATTGAAAGAAGGGCTCAAAGCATGTGTTGAAAAAGGTTTAATATCAATAAACATTGAAGGGGACTCCCTAATAGCCATCAAAGTAGTTACAATAAAAATAATTCCCAAGTAGAAATTGGAAAATAAATTAGTTGAATCATTAAGATGCCTGGTGGAAATAAGGGCTTACACAATCAAACACATATATAGAGAAGTGAAAAAAGTTGTTGATTTTCTATCCAACTTGGAAATTAATCAAAATGAAACAAATAAATTTTCTTTCCAAATGGATGACTAGCTCAAACTAATCAACTTGGACTTGTAAAGAATACAAAATAATAAAATTGCTTGTCAATCCCTAGGACTGGCAAGGAGTTGAAGGGTCATATTTTTCTCAAATTAGATCACACACACCTTCGGTGTATCTTTGAAACAACAATATGAAATAACCCATGCCCTTGTATGCTCTAGCAAAACTTAGAACAATATATGTTGGTAGTGTAATGATGGCAAGAAAGGACTAGTAATTAAACATGCACTTGATAGAAAGATCACTTCCATCTCAGAGTGCTTAGAAACCTTACAAGAAGTGAATGTATCATGTTGAAACATGCACAAACAAAAAATACTTACCCCCTGTCCCCACACAGTTACTTAAGTGCATTTCTTCTTATATTTAAGCAATTGGAGTGTTCCCATGCAAATTTAAAATTGTGGGAGAAGGAAAATTTAGAATCTTCACTATTTTGGTGGAGTAACTATTGTTTAGGAATTGAAAATAAGCTATGGGAAAAATATGGAGGGCTAGAAATAAGCAGCGACTACATATTGAAAAAGTTGCTAGGTAGCTCAATAAATTTCTTTCCCTCTTTTTTATTTGCCTCTAATTTTTTCCTCCAAATTTTGTCTACAAAAATTATTATTGATATTATTTATTTATACATGTAAATAAATAATAACTGCATACTTTTTAGATGACTGCTTAAAAATATGTAGCAAATTAAAATTCATGGGGCCACCTACCCCACAAATTACTCCTAAAAAATTTGAGTAGTGGCTGCTAGCCAAAATAAGCTAAGCAACTGAATGGGGATGTGCCCTTAGAGGACAAAAGATGATAGGGTTTCTCAAATGAATAGTAAAAATTACTTTGTTCATTATATTTGATGGATTTTCCCATATTTACTAATGTTGAACATGGATAGAAAGGATAAACTTGGTATACCAAGCCTTAAACCAGTGAGATATAAATTCTTTTAAATGCCATGCTTAGCCTGTAAAGACCAACCAACAAGTTGAACAATATGCTGAGGATTTTGAATGTTCCCTACAAATGCAACCAGGCTAATGTATGAGGACAAATGAGAGAAATCTTCAAACTAAGGTTAGAATTCAAGGAAGAGGTAATTTTGACAGTAATTGTACCAAATCATATATAGATCTAAACCATGTCCAAAATGTGGAGTTGTTGGAGTGCTTCCTATATAATTGTATAAGAGCGAATTTGCACCCCATGTGCAAATCCCCTTTTTTCCTCTATCCACCTTAGAAAACCAAGTTTGGAGGCTTAATTCCACCTAAGCCTGCTACTTGCATCACACTTGGCACCTATTTTGAGCGTCAGTGGATGCATTTTTGTTGAGGATGCTCGTGCGGTGTGCTTACGTCCCTAACAGATTCTCGTGTCTGGAGCTTGCAGAGGCATTACAATTCCCATTGGGGGTCGATTTGTAACACCCTCCTTGGCCGATTAACTTGAATATGGTCATTTTCTTCATCTTCCCTTCAAATTCACTCCTTCCATATGCATTTCAACTTCTATCATCTCTTCAAAACTTCTTCACTTCATTCACAAGCTTCATAATCTCTCCATAAGCTCTAAGTAGCTTCTTCACCCTCTCTTCAATCTCCCAACACTTTACACTTCACAACAACAACATCAACACTCCACCACTTTAGTAGAGAAAGTATGGGACAAACACCACGTACCGTAGGCTTGAATTCTCCCCATTTTCTCCCCATTAGCCCTGAGCACCTTTTGGTGGTGCTTTCAATTTCTCTCTCTATTACTTGCTGAGCAGCATGCACCGCTTTGTAGTGTTTTAGTGCTCTTTTACTTCACTTCTACTTTTCTCTCATCTTATTTGTCCACATGGAGGGTGGAACAACGTGCCTGAAGTTCACCGGAGGCACACTTATATAGCTACCCATCAATTTCTCCTCTTTGTAGAAACAGCATACCACGAAGTAGAAGGTTTTCATCAGCCCGCAACGTGCCAATTCCCATCCCCTCATCCCCACTTCGCCTTTAGTTTCCATCACTTTTGTTATTCTCCTCAGATTCCCATGGTTTTAGCATTTAGAGTGTAAGTCTGCCACTTCTTAACCATTTTGGTATTCTTTATGGTTCCTTGGCAGACTTCGGCACCAATCGTCCCTCATGCTTCCACATCCCTTCGGTCAGGGAGTATTCCTGCCCGCCTTCCACAAAAACTTCTTTAGGATCCTGTATTCTTTCTAATTCTACAACTCTCATCGCTGTTCTTGAGGTAGTATAGGGCAATTCGCCCTGTGAGGCTCTCTGAATGAAGAGAACTTGTGAGTAGCGAATCCCTCTATATTACAATAACATGGTTTAGACTTTAGGGAACTACAAATGGGTGGGAAAAGTTGTTACAATGTTTGTAAAGGACAAATTCTAGGCTGAATCCATTGGTGCATTTGCAACTCTAAGTAGAGACCCCAAAAAAAGACTTGTTGGAGATGCAATTTGCATTGAGACTGAAAGGAAGAACGAGGAAATGAAACAAGCCATAACTCTCATGAGAGAAGGATTGAGAAGAAATAACATATCTATTTATGCTTTCTACATGTCCTGCAATGACACACTTTTCTTTGTTGCTCAATTAGAAAGATACCAAATTGTAATAGAAGGGCTTAAAACCCTCTTCTTTTCTCTTGCCTAACTTCTAGCACCTTCGTTGTAATTTTTTCGTAATTTCACTCTAATAGAATGGGAGTTGTCCCCATGACAATAATTTGCCAAAAAAATTAACAAAAAATGAGTAAACCCAAATTGAGAGTAGGACAAAATGTGTGGAAGAATAACTCAGAGTTTAAATTGTATATATAAATTTAAATTTGATGAAACCTACCAAATTGTAAAATGGTAGAGGAAAAATGTGGTGAATCCCATACAATTGTAAACTAATTGATGTTAATATTGCATGATTGGGACCACAATCCAAAACATGAGTGGCGATTTCAAGGCGATTATGACCTTAATGGTAGAATGGAGTTATAATGGTATTAACAAAATTGGTCATTTTAAAGGGTGAAATTTTACCGTATCATATATAAGGGTGCACACAAACTCTATAAGACATGGATTGAACGATGCAACACAAATTTCACCTTAACCTCCGCCAAAAGCGGTCCTTTATGTCTTTAACTCAAACGATATGTAAACCAATGAAATGTAAGTACCTTTAACAAAGTCATATGCTTTTGTATTCACTTTAAAACTGGAGCCGAGAGAGATATTTAAATATAAAAGCAAAATTTGAATTGTTAAAAATTTTAGAAAAAAAGTGAGGTTGATGGGATGTCACAAAAAAGAGCAAACAATTTTTTTCCTTGAATTTTTCTCCTAAAAAGTTAATTTCAATATCTAGTGCATGGAAAATAATTAATGAATTTTTTTTGTAATAACATTTTAAAATCAAACTTCACTAGAATGTCACAATTTTCATGGAACATCAAATATATATATATATATATAGTTTCTAAGCAATCTCATGTTTGATTATAAAAACCTACTTACAATAAATTTAAGAAAATCATAATAAAACTAATCAAAATATCATTTTTTTGGATTCTAAAACTTCAAGCTCTACAAAAGGGTATTGTTAGATTTTCATAAAAGTGCCCCTAGTTGGAGAAATATAGAGTTGAAGTTGAAGTTTTTTTGAAATTGTCTCAAAAGAGGGGTTAAGCTGCCACATAGATAGTTTTAGTAGAAAGAGGTTTAACTAAAACACTTTCAATTGAAAGAGTATCACTTGAAACCATACACATAAATGTAACCACAATTCAAATTTTCAAAAGAGAATAAATATTTTATAGTTTTAGGGAAAAGGGTTTCACTTGAAACTAAATGTGCCATGTATATTTTATGCACTTTTGGGAAAAACTATTTAGCTCGAAAATATTTAAGAAAAAATATTTCGTTACAAATTATTTCGTTACCCAAAAGAGTGACACAATTATGTGCTTTTACCCATGAACATGTCGACTAGTTGAAACATGCCTTCAAAATTCTAGGCAATTCACTAATAAATAGATGTAGTTTATGTTGGCAAAAAATATGTTGATATAAATGCTTCATAAATAATTTGGTAGCAATTGAACAACAATTGAATTGATAACTCATAAATTATTGGTGATTCAGGCTCTTGGCCATTTCATTATATTCACTAAAATCAAATTGGTTGATAAACTTTTTGCTAATTGACAATGTTTTACCACTAAAAAGTCATTGTTAAAAATTTAGTGTTGGATCTCATCAACTAAAAATGAGGGTTGTGCATCATCACCCAACTTGGTAATGTCCTACTTTGGAAGTTTTAGCCTAGTGAATTGAAGATGAGTATCATTACCACCATTATGTGAGTAGTGGTGGTCAAATCTTTGATGATGAGAGCATCCAAAGTGTCCATGGTGAGGGAGGGATTCAACTAAGGGTTGCTTTGAAGGAGAATTATAGACCTTGGGTGCCTTTTTGGCATACATATATAACATAATACACTAAAGAACAAAATATAAACTAATAAAGCTTAATATATCATATCTAAAAAAATAGAAAAATGAAGGAAGGCAAACCTATGACAAATCATTAGGTGGTGTAAGTTAGGTTGAGGTTCACCAATTTGTGTAGGAAAAAATGACAACTTTCTACTTTTCTTTTATATTAATAGTTTTATAGATCAAATTAATGATAAACAATGTAAGCAATTAGATATAAATCAAAAGAGCTCATATTAAAAAGTTGTAGAAAGATATGAGTGCTTAACAATTTTGAAAGATGTGGTGATTTGATCTTTTAATGCTTATTTATTGATCTATTGTGATTGATGATTGAGATTTAGAATATTATGATGATTTTGATATCTATCATTTTTGATAGACCCTTGCTTTGAATTGGATAAGACTAAATTGTGTGATTTGGTATTAGACTAGATTGCATTGTGTGATTTTACCCTTCTTTCATAGCTTGGTTTGAGATTGATGTATACTTTCAAATTAATGTGCATGTGTCTTTTTATGTATTTTTCAAAATAGATTGCGCTGACAAGTATAATTACCTTCTTGATGTGAGGTTAATGGCCTTGACTTGTTTCAATATCAAGTCAAGCCTTAAAGAGATCAATACAATTTTATCAATACATAAAATAAACAATGTAAGGCTATAATGCCTAGTGATGCAGAAGTCATGCTTCTAAGTGTTGTATAATTGAATGCACTTTCAAGTGATCTTGTGATTTATTTTTGTAGATATTTTATAAATAATTTGTAGATTTCTAAATAATCCTACACGCTTTGCTAATATTAAATTTTTCTATAAATAAATGTCCCTAATTGTTTAACTTGAAACATTTAATACATACATTGATAGAGTAACTCTCAACTTAAAAAAAAATCAATTTGAAAATTAAAAATTAAAATTTAGTAGATCAAATCATGCTTTACAACACTATCTAGATTAACAAAAAGTGCTAAAAGAATGAACTAATCACAACTAAAACAATATATAAACTACACGGTTGAATCCTGATAGCAATATCATAATATATAAACTCTTTAACTAATAAATTGAGAAATGAGATCCATTTATACACAAAACAGATTAAATTGAACATGATGACTTATCTAAAGTGCAGAAGTAATGGAGAACGAAACTGATAATGTGAATTTTATGAGTTTAAATTGAAGTTGTAAAGATGAGGGTTTCTCCAACACGAACATTTGCTTTACCCATATAACAATATGCACACATTTGCATATTGCAATGGCCAAATAGGGTTTTTCACGGCAATAAGACGAGAAATAGCAGAGCACTATAGAGAAATTCAGCTTACCTAACTGCATTCCTCATCTTGTAAACTGTGGATTCTCACAGACTGTTTCGACGCAAAAATCAAAACATTACCTTTACCCTTCTCTTTCGTCACCGATGAATTGGAACGATTAAGGCCGAAGAAATCTCCGGGAAAACAGTACAGCAATCCAAATAATAATTTTCAGAAATGAACAATAACACATTGCTAAGAAGCCTTGTTAATCGGGTGAATTTTAGGGCGTCTTTATGGGTTTGGTCGTTGTATAACGAAAACCCTTGTTTTCAAGTCGTTGGGTTCTCATCTACCGCTTCCAAGGAAAATCCAGAGAAGCAAATAGACGGCAATAGTAATAATAAGCAGAAGCTGGAGAGAATCGCCGATGAGCTTATGAGCTTGAATATGCTGGAAAGACACGATTACAAGATTCTATTCAGGCTGAAATTAGGGTTAGATAGGTTTGCTTCGCCCATGGGAGGCATGGTCATGCCTGGAACACCTGCAGCAGATGGAGCTGCTCCTGAGAAGAAAGTTGCAGAGAAAAGTTCATTTGATGTCAAGCTTGAGAAATACGAGGCCAATGCGAAGATTAAGATTATTAAGGAGGTCAGGGGTTTTACAGATTTAGGGCTGAAGGAGGCCAAAGATTTGGTGGAAAAGGTTCCAGCTATTTTAAAGAAAGGGCTCACGAAAGAGGAGGCTACACGGATTGTCGAAAAGCTCAAGGAGCTGGGAGCCACCGCTGTCATGGAATGAAAAAAAATTTAATCTGGTTGGAGACATTTCAACAACTTCTCTATCCAAATTAACTGAGAAATTTCTTTGTAAGATGCCATTTTTAAAGCATTTAATGAGTTTTACTTTAATTTATCAACTGCGTAGAACTTGCAATTAGCGATGCATATAAGCAATGGAGCTTTCTTATAACAGAATGGTTCTAGTTTAATTTGAATTTCAGATCGTTTGTTTTCTTGTTTAAATAATTATTGAGGTGGTTATTGGCAAATTTCAATCTTACAGTTTTGTTTTTTCTCTCTTTTTTCAAACAAGGGAAACCGTTCTTGAAACTGTAGGGGCTACTTATCTCCATTCGCGCAACTGTTGTATTGCCATTATTATGGCAGTAGATACCCCAACCATCAGAGCTTCATGGCCTCTTTAAAAATAGTTTCTCTTCCTGAATTGGTGTATTACTTTTATTTTTTTTCAACGTTTGGCGATTATCTTCTAAACCTCTCTTCAGATTGGATGTTTTGATTAATTTAGAGGGAGTTTAGTTTCGCCAGATTTTCTCAATTGCCCGAAAGATGTTAAGGTCTGTCCACAGGCCAAAACATGTAAAGGGATTTTGATCCAGGATCCAGCTGGGGATTAATATGTAAAGGAAGTACAGTGAAGTACGAATTTCTTTTGGATTCATTGTATCCATTTTGTCTTCCTCCTTTCATTCCATGCTCGCCAAACCACCTTCACTACCCTCCTTCACTTTATTGTAGATCTGCAATATACTGTTGATCATTGACGATATCTTGTGATATCAGAGATTGCCTGACAGGCAAGTAAATGTTGGCCTATAATGTTGTAAAATTAACATCATAAAGATGAAAAAGTCATAAACATAGTAGACTAAAGGATCTTCTAAAAAAGAAAATCTGTTTCTATCATCTTTATAATTGATTGTTGCTGTTGGTTTCCTCTAAAATATTTTATCTTAAAAAGCATTAACCTCTTGATAAACATTTCATCCGAATCGCTTCATGTTTATCGTTTCCGTATAGGTTCAATTGGCTCTAGCATTTGAATGATCCTGGCTTTAAAATACGTTGAATTAGGTTCAAGGAGGTCATATTAAGTTGTATTTTGAAGTCAAAAATTATAAGAGTCCAATTTTATGTAAGACAATTACATGGCAGCAAAAATGCATTGTTCTAAAGGATACAGATACATTCTGATCGTTGTGCCTAGGGTTGGATCTGCAACATTTGGGACTCTGCGAATGCCGATCCCCGGCATATGTTTACTGTTTGTGCGGATGAACCGCATGAAGATCTGAATTGGCCAGGCGGAAAAAGGTCCTCATGGTCAGCAGCCAGTCTAATAAGCATTAAATTGACGGATCAAATATCCTGTATGTTCTGGGTGGGACTAACCAATGGGCTCTTTGGTGGCCGTAGTATGCCGTAATGATTGGTAAGTGGAGGCTTTAACCGATATTAGCAACAAAATTGATTATGTAAGGACACTCTTAATGCGATTAGAGTTTACATTGCCATGTGCCATTTTCCATTGGTTTTAGACATGTTTGAAGGGTGTTGTGATAGATGGTGATGACAAATGGCACGCTCTTGTGCAAAGTCAGATCCCTTGCCTTATGTTATCCTGTTTTATTATAAATCTTTCTATACACCTACTACTTATACTTTTTGACATGTTCACACACCCTTATACATTTGCCCTCTCCATTTATTTATTACTTCCATTCTTGCATTTATTTCCATGCACACACTATCAATTGTGATCTAGCCCCTTTTCTGTCCTGGAACTAGTCCGCAGTTGCAGGGTTGTTCTTGCGGTTGCAGACTTGTCTCAATCTAGTTTAAATTTTTATATTCAAAATTGACAAACTTCCACTTTTACCTTTCCTGCCTAAGGATGACTAAACACAAGTTTGTGTGATGTCTCTATTTCATTGTATTTAAAGGTATTCAATGCCTTCATTCTAATCATCAAGAAATCATCTCCTAATCAAGCAATAATATGAATATTATTTGCATTTACACAGTTAAATTGGTGCACTTAAAGGAATCTAGTTCTGCACAAGCATTTTAGGAACATTTGCATGACTGAAGATTGCATGATTAGATCATTGTTCAATTTCTTGGGATTGATCTAGGTGAAAGCTTCTTGTGATGTAATGACAATCCTTTAAGGTATTTTTAAATATCGCCAGGTCTAGATATTCAAGAAACACACAAAATAAATCAAGAGTGATCAGGCAAACTAGAGAATAGAAGTTTGCTAATCACAAAGTACAAGTTTGTAGTCACGGATTTGTCCCTAACTGCTGGATTCATTCCTGCACAATCACAGCCAAATGCTTTATTTCTTCGGTGATTCACCAGTTTGTCATCAAATGTTTTAGATCCCATAGCACATTGGATTCAAATCCATATCAATCCTAGAGCCATCTTCAATTATTGAGCTAAGTACATTATTTTTTTACTTACATTTATACATTTAATTATTACAAATTAACAATATCCAGCTGTCATTTATCTATCTTGGTTGATTTTTGTTTATTTTTATGCATTTGATTGGATGAGCCTAGGTTATTCGCAAGGATATTATACTTTACTTTCCTTTACATCTGGTGAATCCATCTGATCATACACATCTCAACCTTCTGCTAGGGTTTCTATTTTACATTTCCAGATCTGATGTTATTCTGATTTTTCATATATTTTCAGCCCTACTTTTAGATGTGATGATTGTCCAATCCTACACATCCCAACCTTATTCTAGAATTTCTAATTTACATTTGCAGATCTGATATTATTCTGGTTTTTCATATAATTTCAGCCTTACCTAGGGTTTGATCCTTATTTGCCTAATAGCGTTTGATTAGGGTTTGGTTATGCATGGTCAGTTATCTTTTATCCTACTCTCCCACCCTAGGTATCCTATAATTATGGCACCTACCAGGGTTTGTTGCATGGCTAATATTCATACATACATTTCAGGTTTTGAAAAATTCTTATCTTTTTTTACACAACATTCCCTCTATCCTTGCTATTCTCAAGACACAATTTTATAAGGATAAGGATGTGTTCTCTATGGAGGGCTTGTTCTATCATGTTTCATCTTTTCCTTCCCTCATGGAGTTGATTTGTACTTACCTATGCTTATTAGATACACTTATGATGGATGTTCCTAATGATGATTGTTTGGATTGTGATAGTGATGAGTACATGTCTAGTGATGATCTACCTTGTGATACTCCTTATAAGATGGACATGGTTGATATACTTTTACCACCTTCAACTGCTCATGATATTATCACATCTCATGGTGAATTTTGTTCCACATGTCATGATAATCTTACATCCATAGAGTCATGCTTCTTAGATGACATATCTCCTCTTATCATGATTGTTGATACATGGCAATCAATCTTCTACATCTCATTTGAATCTATGGATACTTATCTTTCACTTAGCCTTTCTTTATATGATGATAACTTATACATTGACGATCCTTTATTAGCTTCTCATGTTGATACTCCATTGCCAAATCTTACATTGCATGATGCCATTATGGGTCTTAGCGAGGAACTTTTGTATGATGATAATGATGGGTCTAATGATGCATCCTCACATGATTCTTTCTTGATTGCTAGTTATATGCACATAGATGATGACATCCTATTGATTAGCGAGTTTAGATTGTATCTAAGTGGTAGAGCTTTAGAATTGTTTGATTCATTGTGTTCACTCTACACTTGTTTTACTTGCTTAGTCAATGCTCTTATTGCATACTTTTCAAGGCCAAATTTACATGAGGATAGTATGGACTTAGTGATGATCTATATAGTGATTTATCTTTTGATTTTTGTTCTCCTCTTGTTTGTAAGACCTATACATATGCCAAACCTACTATTCTCATAACACGCCCTTTATTGAGTACCATCTGATATGAGATATGAATACATTGCTTAGATATTCTTGTCATTTCTCACCATAGAGAGTCATTGTGATTTCCATTTTCCTTGCTTGATATATTTCCTCCTAGCCTTGTTTACATCCTCTTTATGCCTTTGCTTTATTTACCCTTGCTTTTTGTTTCCCACTACGATTTACCACTTGCCTTTGCTTTCATAACCTTTACCTTGTATCATATTGCCTCTTGTTTTGCATCCTATACTTATGACCATGCTTGTCCCTTAGCCTTTGATCATTGCTTATTTCCTACTGATCTCATTTTGTTATATCATGCTTCCTAAAGCTTATACATTGATACTATTTTGATACATCACACCATACTTTGAGCTCATATTGTCATATCATACTTGCTAGAGCTTATACATTGACCATACTCTGATACATCATGTTATACATTGATCTTACATTGACATATCATGTTTCTAAGAGTATATACTTTGATATTCTTTTAGAACTTCACTCATTGAGCCTATATTGATACATTCTACTTACTAGAGTTACTTGTTGCACTTATGTTACTATATCATGGTTTTAGAGCTTATGTATTGAGCCTATATTGCCATCTCACACTCCTAGAATTACCTTATTAGATTTTGGGGTATCATGCCTTCCCCCCATTACATCTTATGCATTTATTGCTATATCTTTACATTGAGGGGACCACTTCTTCCCCATACTTCCTGTCTTTCATTAACTGCTCTCATGCTTCTGAAACTATCTTTGTTACGTTGGTTGCATACCACCTTCTTTCCCACATCATTTAGCGGGCTTCCTTGTATTCAACCCACCTTGAAATTTATGTACTTCCACATGTGCTTGTTGTTTACATCCTCCCATAAATACTGCCTTCATGCCTGTTGTTGACATATTACGCACGACCATGAGCTTGGCTTATGATGCAAAAGGTATTCCTCTCTCAAACAATCTTTCACCGGCCACACTGGCTTCCACACACACAAGTAACTGCTAAAAACAACTAGGTGCAACGAAATTTTTCGTATTGTGCACTTCCAATATAAACATCTACAACAAATTACATAAGGCCTCATGTGGCTTTCTCCTAGCAGAATCTTCTCCATTTTCATTTGCTTCTACTCATGGTTGCTTTACTTTCCTTCTTGTTACTTTTAATTGATGAATTAATCCTCTATGAGATGTGACCTACTACTCCCTTGTTGCACTTTCCTTCACTTTCATTCTTTGTGCCTTTTTCCCCATACTCTCTTGGTTCTACCTTCCTCCTCTCATTGGGCAACAATAAGTACTATGTGTTTCATTTTTTATTCACCTTTTATTCAAGCATATGTACTCTCCATCTTGGCTAGTATTTCTCCGTGATATGGGTCTCTCCGTCATTTTCCCTCCATAATTCATGCAATATACAATTTTACAATTCATTGTGTGTGTTGCCTACTCACCTGCTTCCTTTCCTCATCAACTAATTGTTCTTCCTATAAATGGAACCATCTCTCCATCACACTCCCTGCGCATTGCCTGCCTCACTATTGTTGCGCCACTGTCCTGTGGCAGCTACTCAGGTGCATGGTGTTCAGTCAGGTTTCATATAATGCACAACCCCATCACACTTGCGTGGCCTCTCTATTCTCTTCATAGTCTGCTATATCTCTTTATTATGTATTTAATTTTCTTTGGGCCACCTACACACCTCCCCTTGTTTGAGCATTTTATTGCTTGATAATTCCTACCTCCTGCCCAACATGGCGCAACCCCATGTATTCCCGTTTTCTCCTTTTCACCACCAAGTTTTTAAGAGCCAGGGGAGTCTTCTTAGTTGATAATTCCTACCTCTTGCCCAACATGGCGCGATCCCATGTTATCAGTTGTGACTCAATATTTTCTCATTGAATGTCTTTGCCACTTCGAAGTTGCATCCATCTTTGCTTGTCAAATAGAGAACATCAACCCAAAATTGAAACAAAATGGATCAACTCCAACAAAATTGAAACATCTTTTTTTTTTTGGTTGACACAGGATTGCACCTTTATTTGGATGCTCCTGCATCAAACACACCAGGTAGAAAGATTTTGAGCATAGACTCACAATGGTGGAGTTGAGTAGTCGAACTACTCTTCCAAGTTGCAACCAAGTTGTAGCGAACTCCATTACTGTCCAAGTGCCCAAGTTATGGTTTCTTCCTCTTTTTCCAACACTTATCCAGAACACATGCCATCTTCCTTTGACAACATTGCATTCTCTTCCTTCTCCCCCTCGTAGACTCATGTCCACCATAGTCCAACCTCCTCCACCAAATACTCTATACTCTCTTATCCTCCTTCGTGGGATCCAACCCACCGCATATCGACCACCTCCACCAACATCCACTTGCAACATTCTCTACCATTTCTACACACAACCACACAATGTCTACAACATGCTCCTGTTCTCCATCCATCTCCCCTTCTACAATCTTTCCTTAAAACAAAATAACATCATAAAACTGATTTACCTTATCTTCATTCGTAGTTGCAACATCATCCTTCGTTGCGACATCTCTTGCATCATCATCAGTTGCAACTTTTCTTTCTTCACCCTTCACTGTAACTGCATGTTTTTTCATCCACTCATCCTCTATCACCAACATCTATGCAAACAAATCATCATATTCACCATCCACTGATGCTACACTTGCATCCTCTTTCCCATTCGTTGCTTCTTCTTTCTCCATGCCTTCCTCATGGCAGGTCTTCGCTAACACTTCTTCGATAGGGGCAACTCTCACATCTTTTCTAACATTCTTCCCTCTTGGGTTGTTGTCCTCACTCTTCTTCTTGCTCCTCTTTACCACTTTTCTCTCACCTTTGTCAATATTCTTCTCCAACTTCTTTATCTTTGCCTTGATCTTTACTACTTCTTCAGGGACCATCTGTCCCATCTTTTCAAACTTATTCTTTACTTTCTCCCAATATTGCTCCCAAAACAGTATTTGCATGAGTCTCCTGACAACCTAGCCTATTTTCATCTACTGTAACGTTCAACTCACATGCTCTACAAAAACAATCTCTTTGTGATTTTAGCTCTCAATCGCTCAGGACTTTACACACCTGCAACGATTCTCTCAAGCTCTTTACAATTGCCTTCCTCTACGCGCAGGTCCTGGCATAGGCCACCTCATGTTCGACGTTCTGCCTATGCGCTCAAAACCCCTCGCTTTGATACCGATTGATGCAAAAGGTACTCCTCTCTCTCAAACAATCTTCCACGATACACAAACTCATACACAAACAATGCTTTGCCTAAAAACAATACAAGATTGCAACACAAATTTTCCTTAGTGTACTTCAATGTAAATGTCTGCAACAAATTATATAAAGGCCCTCATAGCTTTGCTCCACAACTAATCTGCACTTCATTTTCATTTGTAGCTTCTACTCCTTGGACTGCTCCCTTCTTGTTACACAATTGATGAATTAATCCCTCCTATGAGATGCGACCTGCTCTCCTTGCTGCATGATTCCCCTTCCTTTCATTCACATGCCTTTTGCCATACTCCACTTAGTTCTTTCTATGCGCTACCTCCTCTTAGCTAGGCGACCTTGTCAATACTATGCATTCAATTTTATTTCACCTTTTATTCAAACACAAACTTCTTACTCTCCGCGTTGGCTATTTCTCCATCGGGTCTCTACTTCCCTCCATAATTCATGTAATATAGAATTTGTTCAATTGTGTGTTGCCCTCTAAGACATACTTCTTGCTCTATCATCAACCAATTATTCTTCCCTGTAAAATGCGACCATCTCTCCACCTTTTCCCTCTGTTTGTTGACCTCTTCTCACCATTGTTGCATATATCCTACTGCTTCTCTGTGCATTTGAATTGTTCAATTTAAGGTTTTTATATAATGTGCAGCTCCATCACACTTGCGTGGCTTCTCTATTCTCTTCACAGTCTACTATATCTCTTTATTTTGTATTTAATTTTCTTTGGGCCGCCTACACACCTCCCCTTGTTTGAGCATTTTATTTCTTGATAATTCCTACCTCTTGCCCAACATGGTGTGACCCCATGTATTCCCGTCTTCTCCTTTTCACCACCTCTCTTTCTTGCACCTACTCTTCCCCATGCGACCTTCCAATTCCGCCCTTATGCCTCTTTCACTTCTCCGTCTCTCTTCTGCACAAACCGTGGCTTTTCACTATTTTCCCTATTCTTCAACCGTGCCCATGTATTTTATTTTCCTTGTATGTTTGTCGTTGCATTTTAAAATTTACACTATTTGTCTTTTAGTTCAAACTCACAAAAACCAAAAGGAAATAGAAATGTTGCAACCATCAACATGTAAATCCAGTATTTGTGATATGGCGACAACGATGGAACCTTGCAACATTCTTCTTCGATGACTCTCTAGGCTCTTGAAAACTTTCCAGTCTTAGCATTGTCAGTTGTAACTCAATATTTTCTCATTGAATGTCTTTGCCACTTCCAAGTTGCATCCATATTTTCCTATCAAACAAAGAACATCAACCCAACACTAAATTTTTTTGGATCAACTCCAACAAAATTGAAACATCATCTTTTTTTACGGTTGTTGTGGGATCAGGCCTGTGCCAGGTGCTCACCGTCGAAGCAACACATCTTTCAAGCTATGATGGTGATGTCGCCATCACCCCCGGCTGATTTATTATGACACATTGCCCTTATCTTCTGGCATGGCGGACGTCAAACCCAACACAACTTTTTACATGGTAATGCGCACTTTTATTGTATTATCTTGCCCGCTTAATATGGAGCTCTTGTTCAACACTAACAGCTTTCTGCGGTCACATCTTCTGTTCGCTGTGCTCGCGAAACCATTTTCGGTATTTTGAGGTTAAACCTGTTCGCTGGCAGCTCCTTCCTTCCTGGGTGTGGACCTTGCCCGCACGCGCGTGACTTTATACTGTATTTTGAATTACCCGCCCCAGGGTACATTCTATACTAGGTTGTTGCCTTGCAACCTCTCGCGTCGCTTCGGATGCTACATTTGGAGACGTAATGCTTGTCCACAACAGTACCTTTGCATTTACACACCAGTGTTTACAACGGTGGAGGCTGCACGCCATTTTTGTGCCCGTTGGAACGCGAACTCACTCACCAATGCCGACTTTCCGGTACGCATATTCTTTGTCACCATTCTTTATAGTTGATATTGCTGCCACTAACTTGTCATTTCTTTATAGTTGTTGCTGTGCCCATTGTGGGCATGTTTGACAGATGCCATGAGGCCACATGATTTATTAACATACACGCAGTGCCTTGTTTACATGCTGTACCCGCATTTTAACTTCCTCGTAACCACTGGTACGGTCTTTTGACATTCGCGGCAACTCACCCCGTGGACCCGTCAGTGGCGTGTGGGGTGGAGGTGAGGGAGGGTAGGGCGAGAACATGATTGATATGTTTACGCGCGGGTACGACGCTCTGTGATCCTGGTGTTGAGTGGGAGGGGGGGAGTAGGAGTAAGGGGTGGGGGTAGGGTCCGATATATGGGGGTAGTGTTCCTATGTTTAGATATCTAGACAATGATAGGAGCTCATAGAGACCCATCCTATGGTGAATACATGCACAAAAGGTGAACACACATGATCATATCCTCGTAGAGTCCATTACTCTATATGGACCCCATGGTGATATATTTTGAGCATTTGAGATACATGATCATTCTAGGACTCGTATGCATCTCAAAGTGGTGGAAAAATGTAATGGTGAAATTTGCATAGCCATGCCATTTCCTATTTCGTTTTGTGCCTATATTTAGGGGAGTGCTTTGATACATAGACATATTGAAAAATGGCATAACCTTGTGCAAAATCCAATACCTTGCATATGTTATCCACTGACTTCACACCTTTCTATAGGTGTATCACTCAACCCCCTTTCACATGTCCACACACCCTTATACATTTGCCTTATCCACTTATTCATCATCTATGTTTTGTGGAGTTTCTTGATGAGGGGATGGGGGGACCAAGGGCCTAAGTTTGGGGATGGCAGGGGGATGGTGCAAATGCATATAGTACTTGAAAAATTAGTTATAAAAAAATATACAAGGGATAAGTATAAGAATTACAAATGAAACTTTGACATACTAAGTAGAGTTTAAATTACAAAATATATTAGTCCCATGCTTGCACATATTACCATGAACATGCTATCCATCTGTGATTTGACAGCTTTTTTATTCTAGGACTAGCTCATGGTTGCAGTCCTCGCAGTCACAGAATTGTCCCTTCATAATTTAAATTTTTAAATTCAAAATTGACCTATTTCTCACTTTTACCATTCTTGCCAAGGCAGACTAAATGCAAGTTTGCATGATATGCTGCTATGTCCTTGTATTTAAAGGCATTCAATGGATTCATTCTAATCATCTCATAATCAAGCAATAATTTGAATATCGTTTGCATTTACACACTTCAATTGGTGCATTAAAAGGAATTTAGTTCTGTACAAGCATTTGAGGAGTATTTTCATCACTGAAGATTGCTATATTTGATCATTTTTTATTTTTGGGGATTGATCTAGGCAAAAGCTCCATGTGATCTAATGACAATCCTCTAAGCTGTTTTAAAATACTGGTAGGTCCTTATATATTCAGGAAACACAGACAAGAAATCAGGAGTGATCAGGTGAATGGAGAACAGAAGTCTACAGATAGCACAGGACGAGTTTGCAGGTCCAGGACAAGTCCACAGTTGTGGATTCATCCCTGCATAGTCGCAGCTGAATATTCTGTTTCTCAGGTGATTCACTAGTCTGTCAACCTCTGTCAACATCAGATTCAGATCCATATCAGTCCAAGAGACATCTTTGATTACCAAGCTAAATACATTTATTTTCTATTTACATTACCACATTTAATTATCACAAATTATCAAATATTCTGCTGTCGTTTATTTATCTAGCCTGATTTGCGCTTATTTGTATGCACTTGATTAGATTAGCCTAGGTTACTCATAAGGAAAGTCTATTTTTCTTTACACTCTTATATGGCTATAAATACAATTTTCTCTCTCTATTTTTTTAATATAAATACCATCAGATTCTGGCTAACTGGAGTCGAGCTATCAAATAAACCATGTAAAATTCAATCAAACACGAAAGATCAAAATAGTGGTGTTTAGCATATATTCAGTACAATTGTACAGGATCAAGTCATTCAACAGTTTTATCTGAGTAATAGACTCCTGCATTTAGCAAAATTTTACAGCTTGTAGTAAAATTTGAATGTTGCCTTGAATGGTATGACTTCAAACATATCATATTTGCTTCCCAAAATGGCAGGTAAAAATCAGTAAGCAACATCCATGCGAAGTCAATAACCTTGAGGTAAGGACTTTGATCTATGCTGTAAGGGATAATTTTCAGATAAGGGACCTTGATCTACAGTGTAAAAAATACCAGAACTTCAGTTAACTAGTCTTAAGAATTATTCTTTTCATCTTCTTCCCTTTGTAGTCCCCAAATTTACTATTTCTAACCATCTAGGCCTTGTTTGAGTCAGATATATATACATTTCTCTGAAGATTCTAGCTGGAACTGAAAGACAAGCGGTCAACAATTTAAGGGATGTACACAGGGCCAAGGCCATGCTTATACTTGCTATCTCACATCCTGGTCATGTGAAAGCACACTATCACATGTCCTAGAACTCAGAGCCTAAGTTAGGAACAAATGGTTTGGGACTGGTGGGACTTTAACCTCTTAATTGGTCTTATGGGTATTTATTTTGTTTTAATAAGCAAAAGAGGGCATATCTGAGGCAATTTGGGTGTTGTTACCATTATTGTTAGATGTGAATTGGACCTTTTATCCTCAGTTTCTGGTGACTGTGATGTCTCTCAGCTGGTAATTGAAGACTGGACACCTGTGCATCACATGAGTGGGGCTTGCTTCATCACCAAGCTGTTTTTGGGGGATCATAAATGACTGAACCTTGGGCATCCTTGCCATCAGCAGCTATAAATAAATGTGATCGTAGACTGTCATTGCTTGAAGGTATTGTGACGAAGTGCACATAATGGTCAAAGAACCTGTTTTGGTGGCCTTAGTGAGAGTACTAATTTGCAGTGTTACAAGAACTAACGAATTTTCATATCAGACAAGTTACTATTGGCATATACAAAGGCTTTGACAATTCAGCAAATTACTGAATTTGGCAAGTTCCATGAAGATGCTCTAGAGAGATTTCTTTAATATTTTTAATTTTTTAATGTTGTTGAAGATACCTAGGGTTAAGATTCTAGATCCAAAGGTTAGAAATCTGCTAACATCTGGTTGGTGTTAACTAAACAACCACAATAAACAGATTCAAATTTCAGACAAATGCCTTTACTATCAGCTGCCGCAACTGATAAAATGATTCTCACCAGGGTCTGCAACCTCTAGCTAACCGTGGATATGAATTCAGGGAAAGTATCTGTCACCTAAAGTGCAGAATGAGGGAAAGGTTGTGATTCCTCTCAAGTCTCAAATCATCCTCATAAATGAAAAGAAACCTATTTAAAAATTTAAAATTTTGTGCACAAGTAAAAACCACAGTAAAGAAAGAAAAGGGACACAGCAACAGCTAAGAATAAAATCATAATTTGTCTCCATTTTTCTTACCCTTATTATTCCTTAATTAGAGGATTTATTTTAATAGCCAGTTCAGTTCTTAGATACTTAATATCAAATTTTAAATCTGGTCCTCTGATACGTAAACTCTTAACCATACATATCAAAGTGTAAAGGAGTCTGTGGTTGTATGCGAATGAGCAGTGTCTACCATCTGATAAGTACTGAATCTAAGCTAGCTTTCTAAGCTCACGAATCATACTGAGACTCACAAGACATGCAGTCATCACCATCCCAGACCCTTCTAACATTACAAAAAGGAGGAGGAGAAGAGGTTCAGATGATTTTTGACTCATTTGATCCCTCTCTGAGGTCTCATTCCCATTTAAGTTTCACTCACCTACATTAATAAACAGAGCAAACAGAGAGAGATCACATCCACCCTGACTTCACTTCTCCTTTACAACAAGATGTCACAGCTCATAGAAGTCCCGAACCAAAGCTTTATAATTAGCAGTTTATATTAAAATCAAATAAATTTATTGTCATACAGGTGCAAGTTTTAGCTTTAATTTTTTAAACAATATAGACTTTCTTTGTCTTGTAAAATCTGACACTTCACTTAGCTAGGTTTTCCTCAATGATTTTCATCTCATCCTCCAAGTCACTGTCAGAACTTCTGCAGATGTGGGGATAGGTCTCTTAGCCTTCACAGGAGCTGGAAGCCTTAATATTCTGCCAATTTCAGGTTATCTTTCCTCAGTTTTTTAATCCTTCCATCACAAGGTGAAAATGAAAACTATTCTGGTCCCTGATATCCTGCATCATTGCCTTGATATTGTTATGATCTTCAAGAAGCAAATAGTTACCTCATACATTAGACAGAAAGTTGGCTCTTGGAAGGTTGCTTGCTGTATTGAAGACATCTCGTTGATGCAGGGGCAGCTTTGGATCAAGTGTAATTTATTTGATTACTTCTTCAATGTTTACATCCTTACCCTCCACTGATTTCCTTGGCACATTCCCTTATCATCTCACATCTGAATTTGTAGAGGTGATGAGTAAAGTTGTGAAATTTAAGATGTCATATTGCTGGTTCAATGTTTATGCTGCGAAAATTCAACATACAAAGGCTGATTTGAGATGTGAGATACAACAACTCGCTGCCCTGTTCCTTGTTTATCCAAATTGGAACGTGTGAATGTGCTCGAACATGTCTACACACTCAAGATATTGTAAATTACAGCCTCTTTGTTATGTATGAATCACTCAAGATATTGCAAATTACAGCCTCTTTGTTATGTATGAATCACTCAATGTCTAAGAGGTTATTCATCCAATGAACAAAACAGAACATGTAAATGGTTAATACAAATGCAACAACAATGTGATGCCCCGTTTTTTTTCCTAAAGATCAAAACCTATCAGTGGTGGAATAAGAGGGCCGACCAGGGATAAAGTAATATAAATTAAATAGCATTAAGACAGGGCCGACTCAGAACCATTTAAGAGCAGCGAACTCATAAATAAAAATATCATATATTTATGCAGTTGCCAAAGTAAAAAGGTGCTAATGTTTAGAAAGGAATTTAGATACAAGTCGACACCCTCTATCAAGTGCTATGTTAAGGAGGATGTTAGTTTACAAAAGTCGCCTCCCTTTGAAATGTATATGCCAGTTCATGAGGAGTCACCTCCTTTCAGGCATACGGTGGGGGAATATATATATGGGAAACCACATCACTTTCAAGGGAATCAAGAAGGAAAAATAAATAGGAAATCTGGAGTAGATTTCTGAATATAGCAGCAGATGAAATTAGAAGATAAATCATATACATCAGCAGAGATATAATAGGCAGATCTAAAAGGTGCAATATGCAGATTCTAAAAGAGATATATATACAGATCTGAAAGAGTTAATTACATAGTGGAAAGAGATATAAAAAGAACAGGAATAACAGGTAAGTATTATCCATATATATGTATGTATGTATTATATTCGATTTTGCAATAATGATGCTTGCAGCAATTATTGAGTCTTATAAGTAAATATGACTCTTTAATACGAATATCGATTGGAGAATAAGTTGACTCAGTCTGAAAATCAATAACATCTGAACGTTAAGCTAACGATTATCTAATCAGATAAAAGGAATAGAGGTCTGCAACTTCTAAGTCCGAAATAATCAATTAATTAACATTTGTGCAACAGTCCGATTTCCTGAGTTGGTGGTATGAGATCTGTTTTACAGTTACATTGTGTAGCGTAGTTTAATATAAGTAATTGTGATTATTAATTTATATATTCAAGTAGCTAATGATACACTTGTTATAACTGCTTCCTTATACCCGTAAATATGATTAATATTTGTTTGTCATATGTTTAGCTATGATATAAGGAACTGAGAGTACAAGAGGGCAACGGTGATGGGGCACTCTCTTAGGTATGCCACCTCAAATGGGGACCAGATGAGCCCCATGAGGCCA